>JAJJID010000106.1:0-105447 GCA_022204955.1 Macrophomina pseudophaseolina
GAGTCCCAACACGTTGAGCACGTGAAACGAGTCCTTCAAAGGCTACGTAATTAGGGCCTCTACGCTAAACCGTCTAAGTGTAGTTTTCACACTAAGCACGTTAAGTTCCTAGGGTTTATCGTTACCCCTCGGGGGGTTGTCATGGACCCTATAAGAGTCGAAGCAATTGAAGACTAGCCGGAGCCGCAAAGCTACCGTAATATTTAGGTTTTCCTAGGCTTTACCAACTTCTACAGGCGCTTTATTTAGAATTATTCCACGGTGGTACAGCCACTAACAAGCTTGTTAAAGAAGGCAGCCCAGGACCCGAATCCGGATGCAAAACGAGCACCGAAGAAAGGGCCAACCAAATAGTATAGGCCCTAGGAGTGGCCCGCAGATGCAAAGCAGGCGTTTAGCAGGCTAAAAGCATACTTTACGCGTGCGCCCGTCCTACGGCACTATAACCCGAATCTACCAGTCATGCTTATCACCGACGCCTCGGACTACGCCTACGGCGGCATTCTCCTCCAGCCTATAGGGGCTAAGGGCGATCAACGCCACTAGCACCCCGTTGCGTACTTCAGCCACAAATTTAGTGGAGCTAAGATTAGGTACGACACCCACGATAAGGAGCTTCACGCGATCGTGCAATGTTTTAAGCATTGGCGACCCTACCTAGCACACGCGCAGACGCCGGTGCGGGTACTATCGGATCATAATAACCTTCGGTATTTCATAACAACTAAGAGCCTTACGGCTCGTTAAGCCCGTTATGCCGAAACCTTAGCTAAGTTCGATTTCAATATCGAACACAAGCCGGGCAAGTCTAATCCAGCGGACGCCCTTTCAAGGCGCCCAGACTATGCCCTTGGCTTTAAGGAAAACGAGAAGAGAACGTACCTTAATGCTATATTACCCACTCTGCAGCGCAAACTCAAGCTTCAGGGACTGGGAGAGCCCCTACGCGCCACCGATAAGCTCAACGGAAACACCGTAGAGAGCCAGCGTAAAACTAGCGGCAGTAATCACCGAACCGCTTTAGTCTGTTCCGTCACTTATAAGGAACATGGCGAGTTTACCTACAAGGGCGAGGCCCCCCCAGCCTGCACCGGCTGTAAGGAGGCTAGCGCGAGCTTAGTGCAAAGCTTCGTGCCACGGACTACAGTCATAGTGGCTGCTGTAGCCGAAACAGCGTTATTAGACACTCCTGAGTCGCTTGCTAACTTTATCCGCACTAAGCAACGAAGGAACGCCTTCTACGCAGAGGTACGGGAACAGCTTGCTAAAAGAGTGCTTTTAGCGTGCGATTAGTATGCGATCGACGGGCAAGGGCTCCTGCGCTACCAAGGGCGGGTATACGTACCAAAGTGTACTCCGCTACGCGAGGAAATCCTGCTCAGAAATCACGACGATCCAAGTAGTAGCCATTACGGCGTTCGCCGTACCCAGGAAGTCCTTTCGCGGAAGTACTACTGGAAAGGCATTACTACGGACGTTAGAGAGTACGTACAAAGCTATAATGCTTGCCAACGCAATAAGGCTCGCCGGCATAAGCATTATAGGTTACTGCAACCGTTACCAGTAGCGGCCCAGCCTTATAAGCACTACTCTCTTAATTTCATAACGGACCTACCGGAATCCGTGGGCAGAGACGGCCAAGCATACAATGCAGCCCTTGTGCTCGTTAACCGTTTTACTAAATACGTACGTTATTTGCCAGTTCGAAAGACGATTAACGCGGCTTCCCTAGCGGAGCTCCTCGTTGTACACGTCTTTATACAATTTAGCCCTCCGGAGAGCCTAGTTTCGGACAGGGGCTCTATATTTACTAGTGAATTCTGGAGCGAGTTATGCTATAGCCTACGCGTTAAACACAGGCTAAGCACCTCTTTCCACCCGCAAACGGACGGCCAGACAGAGAGGCAAAACCAGGAGCTAGAGGCGTACCTACGTCACTATACCTCTTAGACTCAATCTAACTGGGCCCAACTCGTTCCCTAGGCGGCACACGCCTATAATCAAAAAACACATTCTTCCACAGGTTTCGCGCCAGTCAAACTGGACGCAGGGGTAGAACCAAACTCTTGGGACGGGGTATAGAGCAAAACCCCGGCACCTAACCAAACTAAGGCCGCCGAAGCAGCAAACAAGCATATAGAAAGCATGCGAAAAGCATAGAAGACCGCTGCGGAGTCCCTTAGGCACTCCCAGGAGTTGCAAGCGAAGCACTACAACCGGAATCGAGCCGAGATACATTTTAATATCGGACAACCAGTTCTTCTGTCCGCAAAAAACATTAAAACGAATCGGCCATGCAAGAAACTCGATAACCGATACCTAGGACCATTTAGGATCCTTAAAAAAATCGGTTCTCAGGCGTACCGCCTAGACCTTCCCCCATCAATGTCACGCTTGCATAACGTTTTCAACGTTATACTACTTAAAGCCTACTCCGCAAGGCCAGGTTTCCAACCGCCCCCAGTCGAAGAACTCGACGACGGCGAACAGTAGGAAGTTGAAGCTATTGTGGCCCACAAAACAGGACCTCCAAAGCAATACTTGCTAAAATGGCTCGGCTGGCCTTATAAACACAACGAGTGGAAGCTAGAAGAGGAGCTAGAAAACTACTAAGAACTCCTCGAGGATTATCTAAAAGGAAATCCAATCCCATAGGACCCTAAGGCACCTCGCAAGCGAAACGCAGGCAAAAAGCAGGGGACCAGCACGGGAAAAAGGCGAGGTCGACCACCAGGATCAAAGAATAAGAAGAAAGCGAACGGTTAGAAAGAAATACTTAATTCCCTAGAAGAAAGGCTCTATACGAGCGTCTACTTTACATTCGAGCCATACCAGAACCACCGCTTGTCCGCATTATACATCCTCGCAAAGCACTTATCCTCAAACTCCTCATCCACCACCTCATTAGTTGGCTTCATTAAGCCAACCCCGCCTAATCCAGCCTAATAACGCTGCCAATTCTCCGAGCGCGATATGTTACGCGCATGCTGCCAATTACTACGACCGCTAGCAGCCGTAACCTCCTTCGCCTCCTACTTATCATACGCCGCCACCGCCTCTCCCAATGCGTTGGCGTACTTACACAATGCAAGCACGTCCTCTTCTAGGAACTCTAGTACCTCCTCGTTAGGATTGCCATCAAAACTATCGTAACAAAACGACAGCAGATTAGCGGCGCGGCGAAATAGAGGGGGAATCTAATTTTAATTAGCCAAAAGAATAAAAAGCGGCCTAAAAGCAGGCGGAAAGCATAAGAAAAGCACGGAAAAAGCATGCTTACCAGCAAACAATCATAACCACTCTTCGCACACCGATTGCACTTGGCGTAGGGCGGATCCTTATAGCAAATCTAGTAAAGGCCACCAAGGAGCTCAGCAGGCGTGAAATTAACCCATTCACCACCCTCGCGGTAGCGCAACGTGCCCCAGTACCGCACGCACCGCATGCAGCACACCACCACTAAACCAGGCTGCGGCTAAAGATGAGGAGGAAGCTTCACCATATCACCCGCAATAGGCGCCTGCGACAGCTCATCGTAGGAGTAGCCAGAACAAACGAAACCGGAGGGAGTCTACATAATAAGGGTTTGTTTAAAAAAAAGAGTTTATTTAAAGAAGTCGAAGTTATTTAAGGACGTTTTAATTGCAGTTAGAGGCTTGGATCTAAACTACGAAAACGGAGGGGGGTACAGGGGTTTAATATACCCATCAAAAACCGTCGAAAAACGGCCCCGTGCCCTAACAGCATTATTGGCACGCGTAAGTCACCAATTAGTGTATTTACTAGCATTGTTAGGCGCTACTACTACCTATTGTCCTTAATAGCGACAATACCCCAACAACAACGCAAACGCAAACGTGGCCTACGTTACGCGTGCGCGTGGCATGCTATTCGCCATGGACGACTCCCACCTAAAGTCTATTTCTTAGTTCTCTATTATTTCATTGTTCATTGTTCGCAGTCAAGGCCGCGCAACGAGGCTAATCCGCCCCGCTACGCAACACCTACAGCTAACGTTCAATAACGCTTTCCTGTATAATAGCTAGACGCACTCTTTTTCCTTAATCAAGGTTTTTTAATGAGGCGCCAGAATATTATCCCCTTTAATAGAAATCGGGACGATTCCTACTAAAGGGGGGGGCAGTGTCAGGGCAATAGGCCCGCCTACTACTACCATGCGCTCTACGTGCTTATCACGTGCAACGCACAGGCCTTAGCTATAACCAGGCCACCGTAGCTGAATCCTCACCACCAAGGATTCGCACCTAAGAATACTACTCTTTAAAGGCTCCCTGCTTATAACCCGTTATTTGCTCATAGATATACTCTAAATAAGGTACGCTCTAAGCGTACGGCCTTTAAGAATTAGCTTTAAAAGATAGCCTCTAGTCTTTCTTATACTAAAAAGTAGTAGAAGTTACTTAAGCGTTATACTATTCTAATACTATAGCGCAAGTCGGACGCAATTAATATACTTAGAAAGTTAAAAGCGCTAGAGGCTAGGAGTACCTCTAATTCTAAAGATACTAAGGAGGGGCGATCGTTAAAGCATTTACGTAGTAATATCTTAGCTAATAGTGCTATAGAGTTATCCTAGTCTATTAGGTCTTCTAGCGTTAGTTTAGGTTCTACACCACCGGAGGGTTCTAATTTAGTTAATTAAGCGCGGTTATCTCTATTTATTAATTTTAACTTTAGATTCTTTATATATAATGAGTCGGCGGCATTAGTTAATCTAGGTTTTAGTAATAGAACTTATTAATAAGTTCTTAATAGTCGTAGAGTTCTAGTAATTTCTAGATATTATTCTAATCTCCTTTCTATTTAAGAAGATATCGGAACTAACTATTAATATAGCTACTATTTAGAACTTATTCTATATTCTACTCTCTATTTTTATTAATATCTAGGTTTTCGGGTATTATTTTCTCTATATAGCGTATTAGCGCAGCGTCTTAAGGTGCTAACTTAAGTAGAACGATATAGAATACTAGGTATATTCGTATAGTATCTAGTAATTTAAGGCGGAAATTAACCTTTCTAATTTATTCCTCGATTTTAAAAGAGCCGACTTTTTTAAAGTCTAATTTTTTACTTAGTTAGTTATTCTTTTTTCGTTTAAAATTTTTACTAAGAAGATAAACTTTATTTTCTCTCTTTAGCTTTAGTGCCTTCTAGTGCCGTCTATTATAGTATTTATCTATTTATAGGGCTATAAATTCTAGGTCTAGGTATATTTATTTATAGAGTACCTTTAGTTAGTCTGCTTTAAGAATTTCTTTTTAGGCTAATAACTCGCTTAGTATTGGGTATTTATAGACTATTAGTTTATACCTATAGTTAGTATAGAATAGTAATTCTTATATAGCTAATACTTTCGAGCTATTATAGGCGAATTAAGCGAGCGGTAGTAGCTTAACCTAATTATCTTACGCATAGTTAAGGTAGTAGTATAGATATTACTCTAGCGTTTAGTTTATTCGTTCCGTTTAGCTATTTATTTATGGGTGTGCCGTTATAGAGAGCTTATATTTAGTACTAAGCTATCGAGTAAGTAATTACTAGAATTAGAATATAAATAGTTAATTTTTATCTAATATAAGTTCTTCTAGTAATTCGTAGTTACCGAAAATTATTCTAAGAAATATATAGACGAGTTCTTCTATATTTATTAATTTAAGAAATAGTAAGTAATATATATACTTTATTATTTTATTAATAATAACTAGGATTAAGTTATACTTAACCTTAGTAAGCGGCCCTTTTAACTTAGATAGGTCTATAATAAAGTCTAGTAAGATAAACTACTAAGGGCACTTTAGTATTAGTAGTAGCTAAAGCTATCTATAGAATACGTATCTTATAGCCTTACTTTTAATATAGAGGTCGTATTATAAGACTACTTATTAGATAATTCTTCTAAGTTCTAGAAAGTAGTAGCTTTTTATAATTCGCTTTATTATCTTATCTATTTTTTAATAACCGTATACTAGGGCTTTATATATATCTTTTACGAGTTCTTTCTATAGTTTAACTAGGACGTAGACTAATTCTAAAAATAGAATTATACTATCTACGTTTTTAGTTACTTAGGGGTTATTTTTAAGTTCTCTAATTTCTTAAGCTATTATGTTATCTACGTAGGCTTCTTAGATCTTACGCTCTTATTTATTACCTTCGAGACGTATTACTAGGGCTAATTATTAGACCGAGATAAGCGAGTTATCTAGTTCTTTTTTAAGCTATATTTATTTAATACTATAAATAGTAGTAATCTAGTAGCTATAGCTAGCGGGTATAAAAGACTCGTCTTTCTACGTATTAAGTACTATAGATTATAGACCTAGCTTTTTCTTAATATAGTTAGCTTATTTACTTAGTACGTCTACGCGAGCGTTTTTAGATTTCTTTCTATAGATAATCTTTATATTATATAATACTAGCTCTTTAGCCTATCTAATCTATCGTTAGTTTAGTTCCTTAGTAGTAGTAAAGTATAATAGGTTTTTATAGTCGTAATATATTATAATTTAGTATTTAGCCCCTTCTAGATAGTATCTCTATTCTTTAAAGACCGTAATAATAGCTAGAAGTTTCTTATTATAGATATTATAATTTTTTTTAGGGCCTAATATTTTTCTTAAATAGAAGATAATAGAATATAGTCTATCTTACTTATCTAGCTAGCTAAGAACTACTCTAATAGTATAGTCGGAGGCGTCGGTCTCGACTATAATAGATAGGTTAGAATTATAGATATCTAGAACTAATTATTACGAACCCCACGGGCGTTAGTCCCGTATGGGTAAATATCCCCCAAGGGACAGGAACCCTTACGAGAGGAAATCCCGCAGGGGAATACTAACTATAGGAAAATAGCGCTTAGAAAGCTTAGTTAAAAAGTAAGCGGCGTAATAGAATCCCGTAGGGGAATAACTCCCTTAAGGGAATAGTTCCCGCACGGAAAGAATAAAAGGCTATAGTTATAAGAAACTATAGTCTAGTAGTATAATACTTCCTTAGTAAGGGTCGCGGGTAGAATCTAGAAAACCGGTAGAGAAGTACGTTACGCAATAATAAATAAGGTAAACATCGCTATCGTTCGTAGAAGGAGGTTAAAAGTCGAATTCTAGAAAGTAGGCGTTAGCGCCCGAGTTACGTAGGCCCTATAAGAACCCACTAGAATTAATTTAATCTAGGGATACTAATCTAACACTATTAATCTAGCTGCTTTAATCTAGCTATATTAATCTAGATTATTATAACTCTCTTATAGTATATAGATATACTTATTAGGTAGTACTTTAACCTTCGTAGTTAACTTAAGATTCTAATATAGACTTATTAGAGATAATAAGCCTAACGCGCACCGCGCCCTAATCTATTACGTAATTGCTACTTATCGTTCTAATTCTTTATCCTTCTCTTGTTCTTTAAGGTAAACCTACTGTTACCCGACCCTACTAGGTAATTCTAAAGCCTAGTAGAAGAGGCCACCGTTATACTTTAACTACTATCTTTATAAGGGAAGGTAGTTCCGAGAAGAGGAACGACTAACGAAAGATAGTATTACCTAATACTTAACGCTAACTAAGTAATATAATAAACGACGTCGATATAAATAATAACGGTTCTCTATAGCTAACTATAGCCGACCTCTTTTAGGTTATCTAAGATATATAGGGCTAGATCGGCGAGCTATGCGGATAACTTTAGGAGTAGACTAACGAGAATACCTAGCTCTATTAATAAGTAAACGAGCTCCGTAACTAAGCTACCCCCGCTCCGGCGCTAGCTTTTATTATGACTCCCCCAACGGACCTTACATCTAGAAACGAGTCGCTAGCCCGAGTTAAAGAAACTACTACGAAGACGGCTAAACCCGATCTCTTCTACGGTAACTGAAAGAAGCTCTAAACCTTTTTATCTTAACTTAATCTTTACTTCTTCTTTAACTCTCGCGAATTCGAAAGTAAGGATCAAAAGGTTATATTCGCTACTACGTATCTACGCGATACCGTAGCCTAGTAGTTCGAACCCTATCTTAGGGACCGTATAAGCAAAGAGCTAAGCTAATAGAAGGAAGATACTAGTAAGATCTTCGCTAGCTATAAATACTTTATTAACTAAATTAAATAGAGCTTCGGCGATCTAGATAAAGTATATAAGGCACGCCGAGCTATTATAAATATCTAATAGAAAACCTTAGTAGCTGAGTATACTACTAAGTCCTAGAAGGCCGCGGCCTATCTTAACGACTAGTCGGACCGCGCCTTTATAGATTACTACTACCGAGGACTTAAGGAAAAAGTTAAGGATTAACTTATAACCTAGAACGACCCTAAAATGCTAGACGAACTTATTAAGCTAGTAATTAAGTATGATAATCGCCTCTTCGAGCGATAGACGGAGCGCTATAAAGGAAATAACTACGAAGCTAATACTTCGCGCCCTACACGCCCTAAATATACTTAAGAAGGAAGCGATACTATAGAATTAGACGCTACTTAACGAAACGATAAGAGCTATAAACGACCCCGACATTAGTAGACGAAGTAAGAAATAAAACGCTTTAACTAAGAACTCTATATCTACTATAAAGATAAGTAGAACCCCTAATACCGCTACCTATAACGGAATAAACCTAGTAAGACTACCGCTAGTGCTACCTAGAAAGAAGAAGAACCCCGCTCCACATCTACTATAAGTAAAGAAGTTAATTATGCGACTATAAGCTAGACCGCCTACTTCGACGACAACTATACTACCTATTAGAGTAATAAGTAAGTCACCGGATAGTACCCCTCCGAACCCCGATAATTAAACCTAGCTATACGTAACGAGGAAATACTAGAAATCAAAGACCTTATCGACTATTTTTTCCTAGACTAAGAACTTATTAATAGTAGTATAGAAGAACTCTATAAGAGTATAACCGAAAGTAAGAATAGCGTATAGTTAGAAGACGCCCTAATACTATCTAATAAATAGAATATCCTCGCCGAACTAGAAGTTCTCGCCGAAAGATACGGCATTAGTAGCTACCTATAGGACAAATAGGGTAATCGTACCTAGACGATATAGATTCTGTACTAAGGAAGCCTCGCCCTAATAGTTATCTAGGAATAGCGCCAGGACACGCTTTAGGAAACTCGGATCAAATAAGACGGGAAAAGGTATAAACTTCCGGTAACTATAGATACGACGCTTCTTATACACTACTACTAAGGAATCTCCGCACGCGAATAAGCGGACTATAACTTTCTTCGAGAACTCGCGAGAATTCTCTACTAGCACGAAACGGCAACTATCTAGAACCGTATACTATAGTAGATCCCCGACGAGAAACTTAACTGTCCGATCTTTAAATACTAAGTACGAAAGGACCGGGTCTATTAGCGAAGATAGCTAAATAACGGTAACTAGACCTATTAGAAGCAAGCATATCTATAAGTTAACGAATAGAAAGATTATATATATAATAAAATCTACGGCTAATCTCGGTTAAAAAACTAAACGGCTCTCTTATTTAGAAATCCTAGAAGCGGCCGTCGGATAGGTTCCTTAACTAGGTTTTATATATACCGAATAGTATACGCACCTTAGAAAGAGTTCTTAGAATACTAGTAACTATCTACGGACGAATCGTAATAGCTATACTCGATAGCAAAGTAGAAGGCAACTTTATTAGCTATATCTTTACTACCTAAAATAATATTAAACTTACGGGGAAAGACTATCCCTACTCGCTAAAAACGGTAGATAGGTCCGCCGCCTCTTATAATAAAGGGTAGATTCGGGTCGAAACAAAACCCGTAAAGCTTACTATTAGAAAATACGTAAAGAAGATTATACTTAACGTAATCTCTATACTAGGATACGATATTATTCTAGAAATTCTATAGTTCGAAACCCACGAGCCGTATATTCGATAGAAGGAAAGAATAGTTACCTTTCTAAATAAGAAATATGCTAGACACCTAGTAAACGCTAAAAGAATACTAATGGGTAAGAAAGACCCCTTAGATATCTAGAAAATCTTAATAGACGCATTAAAGCGAATAAAAAACTAAGGAAAAAAGGCGTATATAATCTTCGTTAAAATAAGCCTAGAACACGAGTAGAAAGTCCTAGCTTATATAATATAGGGCCTCCGCTAGGAGGATAAGAATGTCCTAAAGCTAGTTGAAGAAGACTGCCCCTAGAGAATCTATAGAAGATATAACCCATCTACGTATAAGTAGATAGATATTATTAAATAAGATATTTCGGCAGCCGAGGTTAACGTAGACCTCGATAGAATTATAAGACCTACTCCGAATAAATTAGTATCTATACCGGAATTAGAAACCGTCCTATAATAGTTCTAGAATATACTAAGAATATTCTAAGAAAGAGGCAAAGGACAGCTACTAAAGTATTAGCTATAGGATTATAAGATATCTCTACTTCTAGGAGCGTAGCTAGCGTTTAAGCCTATATACTCCTTATCTAAGAAAGAGGCTAAAGTACTATGGGAATACATCGATAAGAATTTAGAACGAGGTTATATTCGCCTATCATTATTATTAGCCGGATACCTGATTTTATTTGTACTAAAGAAAAATAGTAAGCTCCGCCTCTATATCGACTACCGATAGCTAAACGATATTATAGTAAAAAACCGATATTTCTTACCTCGTATCGATAAACTATAGGACAAACTTAGATGCGCTAAGTACTTTATAAAGTTAGACCTCCGAGAAGGCTACTACCTAATCCGCATTAAGGAAGGTAAAGAATAAAAAACGGCGTTCCGAACTAGATTCGGCTACTACGAGTATACGGTAATATTCTTCGGACTTACTAACGTACCGGCTACCTTCTAGAGCCTAGTTAACGATACGCTACGTTCGTATTTAGATGTATTCGCTTTAGCTTACCTAGACGATATCCTAATCTACTCGGAAACGCTCGAAAAACATACCGAGTATATAAGAAAAGTTCTAAAGGCCTTAGACGAGCGAAACCTCTAAGTTACCCTAGAAAAAAGCGAGTAGTATACCTAGAAGACTAAGTACCTAGGGTTTATTATTACTCTAGGATATATTAGCATAGACGACAAGAAACTAGACGTAATAAGAGACTAGCCTACGCTAAGAACTATTAAAGAAGTATAATTCTTTCTTAGATTTACTAACTTTTATTAGAAGTTTATCCTAAACTATGCGAAGGTATTAACACCTCTTATAGACTTAACTAAGAAAGAACACGAGTTCGTATAAAAAGAAAGATAATAAATAGCCTTCGACTTACTAAAGCGTATATTTACGAAAGTATCGGTCCTAGATATCTATAACTCTAACCTACTTATTACGGTCGAGACCGACGCCTCCGACTACGCTATTAGAGCAGTTCTTAGCCAGCTAGACGAGTAAGGTAGGTTATATCCTATCGCCTTCTATTCGAGAAAAATATTAGGCCTCGAAAAGAATTATAACGTCTATAATAAGAAACTCCTAGCCATTATTACAGCCTTTAAAGAACAAAGACACTACCTAGAAGAGGCTAAATACTAAATTATAGTATATTGCGACTATAAGAACCTATCGCACTTTACTACTACTAAGAAACTAAACTGACGATAGATTAGATAGGCTAAAGAACTAGTATTATACGATATAAAGATTACCTATAGAAAGGGATCTAAAAATGCTCGCGTAGACGCGCTAAGTAGACGAGCTAACTATATCGAGAAAAAGCTAGGTCTATAACCTATAGTACTTAATATATAAAAAGACAGGTCTTTTATACCCGCTAGCCGTAGCCGCTAGATTACTACTATTTATAGCATCGAATAAATATAGCTTAAGAAAGGACTAGACGACTCGCTTACCCTAGTTCGACGACTAGCCCTAGCGATATACCTTAAAGGTAACGAATAGGAGCGTAAGATCTAAGAAGCCTATATAGACGACGTAATGGCTTAAGAAATCGAAGAACTCGAAAACGACCCCTAAGTAACTAAAAACGTAGATAGTATAATTTTATTTTTAGAATTAGTCTACGTTTCGGTTAAACTATAGGAAGAACTCGTAAAAGATATATACGAAGCCCTAGTATATAGTTATTAAGAAATAAATAAGATAATAGAGCGAATTACGAGAAGCTACTACTTTTTAGGGCTTAGAAGAACCGTCTAACGGGTAGTCTCGTAATACGACCTCTATATTAGAAGTAAGGCCGTAAGATACGTACCCTATAAATAGCTTTAGCTACTATCGATACTAAAGCGCCCTTAGTAGTCTATCTCGCTAGACTTTATTACGGACCTATCTAAGTTAAGAGAGCTACTTACTAAGGTTAAGTATAACTCGATCCTAGTTATCGTTAATAGAATAATAAAGTACGCCTACTACTTACTATTTCTTAAATTAGTAAATGCGGAAGAACTCGCCTATATATTTCTTAGAATAATTTTCGGCAACTATAGATTACTAGAAGAACTCGTATTAGATAGAAATCGACTATTTATATTCTAATTCTAGTAATCGCTTACTCGATAGCTTAGCGCTAAATATAAGCTCTCTATAACGGTACACCTATAAATAGACAGCCAGACGGAATAAATAAACTAGACGCTAGAGTAATATCTATGTTACTACCTTAACTACGCGTAGGATAATTAGGTCGAGCTACTCCCGCTCGCTTAGTTCGCCTATAATAGCTTAAAAGCGTCCGCTATATAAGAATCTCCGTTCTATACTAACTATAGGTACGAACTAACGGCCTATAGATACCCGATACTAAGCGAGTTATTAGCCTAAAAAGAAATCCTTAAAGCGGACTAGCTAAAGGCACTCTATAAATAAATATACCTAGACCTAGAATTCGTAGCCCTATAAATAGGTAAATACTATAATAGACGGCACTAGGAGGTACTAAAGCTAAAAAGAAGAAATAAAGTTTATCTCCTTAGTAAAAATTTTAAACGAAAAAAGAACAACCGACTAAGTAAAAAATTAGACTTTAAAAAGGTCGGCCCCTTCGAAATCGAGAAATAAATTAGAAAGGTTAATTTCCGCCTTAAATTACCAGACACTATGCGGATATACCTAGTATTCCACGTTACCCTACTCGAGCCGGCACCTTAAGACGCTACGCTAATACACTATATAGAGAAAATAATACCCGAAAACCTAGACGCCGATAAAAATAGAGAGTAGGACGTAGAATAAGTCCTAGACAGCGGCTATATTAACGGTTAGTTCCGATATCTTCTTAAATAGAAAGGAGATTAGGACAACACCTAGAAACTACTAGAACTCTACGACTATTAAGAACTTATTAATAAGTTCTATCGCCGAAACCTAGATCGACTAACGCCGCCGACTCGTTATACATAAAGAACCTAAAGTTAAAATTAATAAACGGAGATAACCGCGCTTAATTAACTAACTCGGAACCCTCAGGTGGCGCAGAACCTGAACTAACGCTAGGAGACCTAATAGACTAAGACGACTCTATAGCGCTATTAGCTAAGGCATCGCTACATAAACGCTTTAACGATCGCCCCTCCTTAGTATCTTTAGAATTAGAGGCGCCCCTAGCCTCTAGCGCTTCTAACTTTCTAAGCGCATTAATCGCATCCGACTTGCGCTATAGTATTAGGGTAGTATGACGCTTAAGTAACTTCTACTACTTCTTAGTACGAGAAAGACCGAAGGCTGTCTTTTAAAGCTAATTCTTAAAGGCTACACGTTCGGAGCGCACTTTATCTAGAGCACGTTAAAGATGTTTAACTAAAGAAAAAATTAGCAAGTATATAAGGTAATTAAGAAAAAACTAATAGTTGGAATTCTTAAGACTACTAGTATCGTAACTAGTGCGCCTAGCACGACAATATTCGCTATAATGTAAGAAATCTAAGGCCACGTAATATACTATCTCGGGCTCTTTAGCCTTTCGCTAAGTATTTAGAAGTAAACATTACGAATAAGAAACGGGTATTGCGATACCTAGTAAATTAATCTTCGTACCTAGAGACTTACGCTTAGTCTTCTACGAATCGCGCTTTCGTTTTGAAGGTATAGTAGGAGGCTTATAGCGAGAGAAGAAAATAAGAAAATAAAGAAAGCCTAAGATATAGATAAACGAATAAATCTTCGAGCCGAAGATCCTTAAGAGAGGGGATAGTATTACGAACCCCACGGGCGTTAGTCCCGTACGGGTAAATATCCCCTAAGAAACAGAAATCCTTATGGGAGGAAATCCCGCAGAGAAATACTAACTATAGAAAAACGGCGCTTAGGGAGCTTAGTTAGAAAGTAAGCGGCGTAATAGAATTCCGTAGGAAAATAACTCCCTTAAGGAAATGGTTCCCGTACGGAAAGAATAAAAGGCTATAGTTATAAGGGACTATAGTCTAGCGGTATAATACTTCCTTAGCAAGGGTCGCGGGTAGAATCTAGGAAACCGGTAGAGAAATACGTTACGTAATAATAAATAAGGTAAACATCGCTATCGTTTATAGAAGGAGGTTAAAAGTTGAATTCTAGAAAGTAGGTATTAGCGCCCGAGTTACGTAGGCCCTATAAGGACCTACTAGGATTAACTTAATCTAAGGATACTAATCTAATACTATTAATCTAGCTGCTTTAATCCAGCTATATTAATCTAGATTATTATAACTCTTTTATAGTATATAGATATACTTATTAGGTAGTACTTTAATCTTCGTAGTTAACTTAAGATTCTAATATAGACTTATTAGAGGTAATAAGCCTAACGCGCACCACGCCCTAATCTATTACGTAATCGCTATCTATCGTTCTAATTCTTTACTCTTCTCTTATTCTTTAAGGTAAACCTATTATTATCTGACCCTGCTAGATAATTCTAAAGCCTAGTAGAAGAGGCCGCCATTATACTAATACTTCTATAAATATATACTTTAGTAAGTTAAAGGCTATTTATTATCTTTCTCTCTATACGAATCTATATTCTTTCTTAGTTAAGTCTATAAGAGGTATTAATACCTTTATATAGTTTAAAATAAACTTCTAGTAAAAGTTAGTAAATCTAAGAAAGAATTATACTTCTTTAATAGTTTTTAGTATAGGCTAGTCTTTTATTACGTCTAGTTTCTTATCGTCTATGCTAATATATTCTAGGGTAATAATAAATCCTAGGTACTTAGTCTTTTATATATATTACTTACTTTTTTCTAAAGTAACCTAGAGATTTTACTTATCTAAGGCCTTTAGGACTTTTTTTATATACTCGGTATATTCTTTAAGCGTTTCCGAGTAGATTAGAATATCGTTTAGGTAAGCTAAAGCGAATATATCTAAATATAAATATAGCGTATTATTAACTAGACTTTAGAAGATAGTTAATATATTAGTAAGTCTAAAAGATATTATTATATACTCGTAGTACCTAAATCTAGTTTAGAATGCCGTTTTCTATTCTTTATCTTTCTTAATATGGACTAGGTAGTAGCCCTCTTAGAGGTTTAACTTTATAAAGTACTTAGCATATCTAAGTTTATTCTATAGTTCGTTAATACGAGGTAAGGGATATTAGTTTTTTACTATAATATCGTTTAGTTATCTATAGTTAATATAGAGACGGAGCTTACTATTCTTTTTTAGTACGAATAGGATTGAATATTCGGCCGGTAATAACGATAGGCGGATATAACCTCGTTCTAGATTCTTATTAATATATTTCCGTAGCGCTTCTACCTCTTTCTTAGATAAGAAGTATATAGGCTTAAATACTAGCTACGTTTCTAGAAGTAGGGGTATTTTATAATTCTATAGCTAATACTTTAGTAGCTATTCTTTACCTCTTTTTTAGAATATTCTTAGTATATTCTAGAACTATTATAGGACGGTTTCTAATTCCGGTATAGGTACTAATTTATTTAGTATAGGCCTTATAATTCCGTTAAGGTCTACATTAATCTCGGCTATTAAAATATCTTATTTAATAATATCTATTTATCTATACGTAGGTAGGTTATATTTTCTATAGATTCTCTAGGGGTAGTCTTCTTTGACTAGCTTTAGAACGTTATTATTCTTCTAGCGGAGGCCCTATATTATACGAGCTAGGATTTTCTACTTATATTCTAGGCTTATTTTAATAAAGATTATATACGTCTTTTTTTCTTAGTTTCTTATTTATTTTAATGCATTTATTAAGATTTTTTAGATATCTATAGAGTTTTTCTTAACCGTTAGTATTCTTCTAGTAGTTACTAGGTATCTAGCATATTCTTTATTTAGAAAGGTAACTGTTCTTTTCTTCTATTAGATATATAGCTCGTGGGTTTTAAACTATAGAATTCCTAAGATAATATTATATTCTAGTATAAAGATTATGTTAAATATAATCTTCTCTACGTATTTTCTAATAGTAAGCTTCGTAGGTTCTATTTCGACCCGAATTTATTTTTTATTATAAGAGGCGGCTAATCTATCTACTATTTTTAACGAGTAGGAATAGTCTTTCCTCGTAAGTCTAATATTATTTTAAGTAGCGAAGATATAGCTAATAAAGTTATCTTCTACTCCGCTATCGAGTATAGCTATCGCGGTACACCTATAGATAGTTACTAGTATTCTAAGAATTTTTTTTAAGGTGCGTATATTATTTAGTATATATAAAGCCTAGTTAAGAGATCTATCTAACGGCCCCTTCTAGGGTTTCTAACTAGGGGAGCCGTCTAGTTTTTTAATAGTATATTAGTTAGCTCCCGAGGTATATTATAGCTTCTATAGGTAGTAGATATCTTAAACTTAATATTTTTATTCGCAGAAAAGAGGCGTTTAGATTATAGCCCTATTATTTCGTAGTAAATATACTTATTCTATTCTTTAACTAGAACCGGGGTGTTCTTCTACTAAGTCTATTATCTATACTTAATTTTATACCTCTAGTAGATTAGTCTATTACGTATTTAGTACTAGAAGGTCGGCTTACTATATTTCTTATAGGGTACCTACTATAGAATACCTCGGTCTCGGGTAGCCGTACTATAGTAATAGAGGATATAGACTATATTATATAAGTACGCGAGGTCTCGTTATTATTATACTTTCTAGACTTTACTTTTAAGCTAGAATACTATCTCGTTAGCTATACTAAGGGGTAATTTCTTCTAGGGGTGCTATATATCGTCTTTGTAGAACTAAGAATAAAGTTTCCCGTTCTTTATCTAGTACTACTATAGCGGTAGGTCTATTCTTAATCTAGGAGTCTAGTTAACTATAGAAACGAGACTAAATTTAATACGCCTTATATCTTTATATCTACTTAGGTATTCTATAATTTAGTTAAGTATAGCTTAATTCTACTAGTACTCTGCGCTTTCTATTTCGCTAGATTTAGGTATACTATTATATAGTTTTTCTATATTGCTATTAACTAGCTTATTATTATAGAGAAAGTTATTAATTAGATTATTAATTTCTAGTACTTCCTTATTATATATAGCTAGGTTTAGCTACTAGGGTTTAGAGAAATACTACTCGGTAGCTTATTTATCGCTTTAATAGATAGTATAACTATTGTTAAAGTAGATAGTCTAGCTTATAGCCGCGTAGTTAACTTTCTTATTTATAGTAGATACGAAGCGGGGCTTCTTTTCTTTCTAGGTAGCGCTAGCGGTAGTCTTACCGGGTTTATTTTATTATAGATAGCGGTATTAAGGGTTCTACTTATCTTTATAGTAGATATAAAGTCTTTAGTTAAAGTATTCTATTTCTTACTTCGTCTACTAACGTCGGGGTTATTATTTATAGCCCTTATTATTTTATTAAGTAGTATCTAATTTTATAGCGTCGTCTTCTTTTTAAGTATATTTAGGATATATAGGGTATAAAGTATTAGCTCCGTAGTTATTTTCTTTATAGCGCTCTATCTATTACTTGAAGAGGCAGTTTATAAGTAAATAATGGGTTATAAGTAGGGAGCCTTTAAAGAGTAGTATTTTTAGGTACGAATCCTTAGTAGTAAGGATTTAGCTACGGTGGCCTAGTTATAGCTAAGGCCTGTGCGTTACACGTAATAAGCACGTAGAGCGTATAGTAGTAGTAGGCGGGCCTATTACCCTAATACTATTCCCCCCTTTAGTAGGAATCGTCCCGATTCTTATTAAAGGGGATAATATTCTAGCGCCTTATTAAAAAACCTTAATTAAAGAAAAAGAGTATATCTAGCTATTATATAGAAAAGCGTTATTAAACGTTAGCTATAGGTGTTACGTAGCGAGGTAGATTAGCCTCGTTACGCGGCCTTAACTGCGAACAATAAATAATAAAATAATAGAGAATAAAGAAATAGGCTTTAGATAGAAGTCGTCTATAGCGAATAGTATACTACGCGTACGCGTAATGCAGACCACGTTTACGTTTGCGTTATTATTAGGGTATTGTCGCTATTAAGGATAATAGGTAGTAGTAGCGCCTAATAATACTAGTAAATATACTAATTAGTAACTTACGCGTGCCAATAATACTGTTAGGGCACGGGGCCATTTTTCGACGGTTTTTGATAGTAATTCTAACAAGAAGGTACTAGAGTTCCTAGAAGAGAACGTGCTTATATTATATAAGTACGCTAATATATTAGGAGAGGCGGTAGCAGCGTATAATAAATAGAAGGCGAAGGAGGTTACGGCTACTAGCGGTTATAGTAATTAGTAGTATACGCGCAATATATTATGCTCGAAGAATTAGCAGCGTTATTAGGCTAGATTAAACGGGGTTGGCTTAATAAAGCCAACTAATAAGGTAGTAGATAAGGAGTTTAAGAATAAGTACTTTATAAAGATATTTAATACGGATAAGCGGTAGTTCTAGTATAGCTCGAATATAAAGTAGACGCTCGTATAGAGCCTTTTTTCTAAAAAATTAAGTATTTCTTTCTAACCGTTCGCTTTCTTCTTATTCTTTAATCCTAGTAGTCGACCTCGTCTTTTTTCCGTGCTAGTTCCCTACTTTTTACCTGCGTTTCGCTTACGAGGTGCCTTAGGGTCCTATAGAATTAGATTTTCTTTTAGATAATCCTTAAGGAGTTCTTAGTAGTTTTCTAGCTTATCTTCTAGCTTCTACTCGTTGTATTTATAAGGCCAGCCGAGCTATTTTAGTAAGTATTACTTTAGAGGTCCTATTTTATAGACTATAATAGCTTTAACTTTCTACTATTTACCGTCGTCGAGTTCTTCGACTAGGGGCGGTTAGAAACCTAGCCTTATAGAGTAGGCTTTAAGTAGTATAACGTTAAAAATATTATGTAAGTATAATATTAATAGGAAAAGGTCTAGGCAGTATATCTAAGAACCGATTTTTTAAGAATCCTAAATAGTCCTAGGTATTAATTATCGAGTTTCTTACATAGCCGATTCATTTTAATATTTTTTACGGATAGAAAAACTAGTTATCTAATATTAAAATATATCTTAGCTTAATTCTAGTTATAGTGCTTCGCTTATAACTTTTAGAAGTACCTAAGGGACTCCGTAGCGGTCTCTTATACTTTTCGTATACTTTCTATATGCTTATTTGCTGCTTCGGCGGCCTTAGTTTAGTTAGGTGTTAGGGTTTTACTCTATACCCCGTCCTAAGAGTTTAGTTCTACCCCTATATCTAGTTTAACTGGCGCGAAACCTATAGAAGAATATATTTTTTAATTATAGGCGTGTGCCGCCTAGGGAACGAGTTGGGCCCAGTTAGATTAAGTCTAAGAGGTATAGTAACGTAGGTATGCCTTTAGCTCCTAGTTTTACCTCTCTATCTAGCCGTCCGTTTACGGGTGGAAAGAGGTGCTTAGCCTATGTTTAACGCGTAGGCTATAGTATAACTCGCTCTAGAATTTACTAGTAAATATAGAGCCCCTATCTAAAACTAGGCTCTCCGGAGGACTAAATTATATAAAGACATACACAACGAGGAGCTCCACTAGAAAAGCCGCGTTAATCGTCTTTCGAACTAGTAAATAACGTATATATTTAGTAAAATAGTTAATAAGTACAAGGGCTATATTATATACTTAGTCGTCTCTACCTACGGATTCCGGTAGGTCCGTTATAAAATTAAGAGAGTAGTACTTATAAGGCTAGGCCGCTACTAGTAACGGTTATAGTAACCTATAATACTTATACCGGCGAGCCTTATTGCGTTAGCAAGTATTATAGCTTTATACATACTCTCTAACGTCCGTAGTAATGCCTTTCTAGTAGTACTTCCGCAAAAGGACTTCCTAGGTACGGCGAACGCCGTAATAGCCACTACTTAGATCGTCGTGATTTCTAAGCAGGATTTTCTCGCGTAGCGGAGTACACTTTAGTACGTATACCCGCCCTTAGTAGTGTAGGAGCCCTTGCCCGTCGATCGTATACTAATTACACACTAAAAGCACTCTTTTAGTAAGCTATTTCCGTACCTCTACGCAGAAGGCATCCCTTCATTACTTAGTATAGATAAAGTTAGTAAGCGACTTAGAAGTATCTAATAACGCTATTTCGGCTATAGTAGCTATTATAACTGTAGTCTGTGGTACGAAGCTTTATACTAAGCTCGCGCTAGCCTCCTTACAGCCGGTATAGGCTAGGGGGGCCTCGCCTTTATAGGTAAACTCGCTATATTCCTTATAAGTAACGGAATAGACTAAAGCGATTCGATAATTACTACCGCTAGTTTTACGCTAGCTCTCTACGGTGTTTCTATTAAGCTTATCGGTGGCACGTAGGGGCTCTTCTAGCCCTTAAAGCTTAAGTTTACACTATAGAGTAGGTAATATAGTATTAAGGTACGTTCTCTTCTCGTTTTTCTTAAAGCTAAGGGTATAGTCTAGGCGCCTTAAAAGGGCGTCTGCTAGATTAGACTTACCCGGCTTATATTTAATATTAAAATCGAACTTAACTAAGGTTTCAGTATAACGGGCTTAACGAGCCGTAAGGCTCTTAGTTGTTATAAAATACCGAAGGTTATTATAATCTAATAGTACCCGCACCGGCGTCTACGCGTGTACTAGATAGGGTCGCTAATACTTAAAATATTATACGATCGTGTAAAGCTCCTTATCGTAGGTGTCGTACCTAATCTTAGCTCTACTAAATTTATAGCTAAAGTATGCAACGGGGTGCTAGTGGCGTTAATCGCCCTCAGCCCCTATAGGCTAGAGGAGAATGCTACCGTAGACGTAGTCCGAGGCGTCGGTAATAAGCATAACTAGCAGATTCAGGTTATAGTACCATAGGACGGGCGCATATATAAAGCATACTTTTAGCCTACTAAACGCCTGCTTTACATCTACGGGCCACTCCTAGGGCCTATACTATTTAATTAGCCCTTTCTTCGGTGCTCGTTTTATATCTAGATTTAGGTCCTAGGCTACCTTCTTTAACAAGCTTATCAGTGGCTGTACCACCGTGGAATAATTCTAAATAAAGCGCCTATAGAAGTTAGCAAAGCCTAGGAAAACCTAAATATTACGGTAGCTTTACGGCTCCGGCTAGTCTTTAATTACTTCGACTCTTATAGGGTCCATAATAACCCCCCGAGGGGTAACGATAAACCCTAGGAACTTAATGTACTTAGTATAAAAACTATACTTAGACGGTTTAGCGTAGAGGCCCTAATTACGTAGCCTTTAAAGGACTCGTTTTATATACTTAACGTGTTAGGACTCGTCCGCTAAGTATATAAGTATATTATCCAAATACACCACGCAAATTATGTCTACTAGGTGTTATAGTCTAGAAGCCTAGTAATAAAGAAAGCCTCGAAGGAATCCTCGGCCGTAAGCGGTTACGTGTAGCGCTAGCGTTCGGTTATATAGAGTCGCTAAGGACGCGTGTTCTTTCCTCTTTAGCTTGACCTTCGTGTAGACGAATTCAATCCTTTAGCGCACACCCTAGGGTTGAACTATTACACTAGGCCTCCCAGGGCTCGGTGGATATACGATTAAAAGGTTACGAGTGCATTAGTTAAGCTAAATAGTATAACCAGGTACTTAAAATACCTATAATAAGTCTTAAATGTAGTTTTTTACTTATTATCTTTCTTTATGCAGATTCGGTAATAAGCATCGCACAAGTCCAGCTTAGTAAAAATCTTTACGGTGCTTAGGCGGTCCAGCAACTTACCTATAAGAGGTATAGGATAGCCGTTCTTAATAGTAACCTTATTTAGGCCTCTATAATCTATATATAACCGTATAGTGCTATCTACCTTAGGGGTGAAGAGAATAGGTGCACCCGCGGGTAACTTACTATACCTAATCTACCCCTATTCTAGTGCCTTGTTAATGTATTCCCTAAGAATCCATAGCTCGGATTAGAAGAGTTTATATAGGGGCATTAACGACGGTCCGGAACCTATAATAAGGTCGATAGTATAGTCGAACTTAGTATATTACGGTAGCTTAGTAGCTTATTCGTTTAAAAAGACGTCTAAGTACTTTCTATATATATCCGAAATCCCGTCGCGGACCTCCTTAGCTACTCTAGCTAGGAGTATATCTACTAAACTAGTGAGTTCCTTATACGGCTCGCATACTTTTTAGATACGGGAGTACAGCCCTTATAAGTAGGTAAGCTTTCGGTTAGGGCGGAGCTCCTCTAGGTTCCTATTATCCCTACCCTGCTTTTTATATACTTAAAGCATACTTTCCTTATACTAAGAGGCTGCGGAAGAGTTAAGGTTACCTTTCTAATTTCCTAGGCCGCCCTTAGGGACGAGCTAGTAATTAGATAGCTAGAGAAAGTATATTTACTCTCCTAGCTTTAGATTCTAGAGTAGTTCCTTAACGCCTACTAGGTGCACAAGCTCTAGCGAGCCGATGCCCTAGTAGAACGTTCGTCTTCCAAAGTCGATAATAGGCCCGGTAGTCCTTAACTAGAGTATACTAAGTATAATATCATAGCCCGTAAACGAGCTACTTTAGTAGGTTTAGAGTTCGGTAGTACGTATAGCGCTCTTCGAGTTATACGTAGTAATCTCTACGATATAGGGGTCATACAATATAATAGTAGTATTATTAAGAAGGCGGGTAAATAGCTTAACTCTAGCTTATATACTTTATAAGATAAGTCGCTCTACGCATTTAAGAGACACGAGGTTTAGATTATAACCGCAGTCTATTAGTACTCGGATTTTAATAGGACCGGATAGGGTCTCTATCGACGCAATAATTTCTATGCGTTTTAAACTACCTTCCGTTTAAGGCCCTAACCGCAAGAAGAAGAGAAAAGTAATTAAAGCTTCTCTTTTCTTAAGCCTTACTTACCTTTATAGTTCGCCTAGTTAGCGTAGCCTTTAGCCTGCTTTTCGCCTACGTTCGGGGTGCTAGACCTGTGTAAACCGCCTACGTTTAGGGGAGCTAACGCTTTAGACCGTAATTAGTCCCCTTTAGCCCTTTTACTATTCCTAAAACCCTTATAGGGCCCAGTACGTCCCGGACTAGGGATAATAAGAGGGCGCTTAGTCCCCTATAACTATTACCCTTTCTTACCTTTCTTATAGGGCCTTATTACCTCTAGAGTTTACTTAACGCGTTGGATTTTGGTTACTAAATCCTCTTCTGCCTGCACCCTAGTAAGAAAGGACTAGCGCACGAGCTCTGTATATATAGATAGTAGAAGTCGGGAGTAGATCTAGTTAATATAGTAATCTACGTCGTAAATCCGGTATGTAAATTTATTCTTATATATCTTTATCTAAGCGTAGAAGTCTATAAACCTCTAGCCCTCCTTTATTACTATAGTGTAGTAACTAACGGCATTATTAAGGCGGTGGATAATAGGGTTACGAATATAATTCTATACTAATATCTTAAACTTCTACTAAAGTAGCTCTAGCTTCTCCTTATTTATTAAACGTCTTTAGACGTGCTAGGAGAGGGTTTTATACTTAGATAGCCCTTTAGTAGCTTAAAGAATTCTTCTAAGATAGTTCTTATTTACCCGATGCACGCCGAAGCATATCTCTACTACATTTATCCATAAGTCGTATAAACCCTAAGTAAGGCCTTCGAGTTTAGGAGGTGGGTTCCTTACGAGGAGGTCGAGTTGCTTTTCGCTATCGTCTACTATACTTTTCGTATGCGTTTCGCCTACGTTCGGTATAGAAACGGTTAACCGTTTACTAGTAAGGGCGGCTCGCAGTTGCTATAAGAGCTTAACGCGATTAAGGCATTTTAGAAGCTCGGCTTCTAGTACGTCTTCGGTAGGTGCGCTACGTAAGTGCTATAACTCGTCGGCGGCTATAGCTACCCCTAGCTCGGCCACGTTACTAGATAGGTAATTAGTATCCCGGATATCTCTATTAACGGTTAGCGTTAGACGGTCTTCGAGGGTTAATAAGCCTATTTCGGTTAATTCGACTCGAGTATTCGAGCGATTCTATTAACACCTAGTACCTATTATCGTGTGATCGTCCTTTAGCTTTCGGAAGCGTCGGAACTAGTATATTTAGCTCTTTAAGGCCGGCTGCTTTTCTAAAAGGAACTATAAAGGATTCGATTATAAGTAAATAACGGGTTATAAGTAGGGAGCCTTTAAAGAGTAATATTCTTAGGTGCGAATCCTTAGTAGTAAGGATTTAGCTACGGTGGCCTAGTTATAGCTAAGGCCTGTGCGTTGCACGTAATAAGCATGTGAAGCGCATAGTAGTAGTAGGCAGGCCTATTACTCTAACACGGTTATCGCACTTAATTACTAGCTTAATAAGTTCGTCTAATATTTTAGGGTTATTCTAGATTATAAGTTAGTCCTTAACTTTTTTCTTAAGTCCTCGGTAGTAGTAATCTATAAAGGCGCGGTTTAACTAGTTATCGAGATAGGCCGCAGCCTTCTAGAACTTAATAGTATACTTAGCTACTAAGGTTTTCTATTAGATATTTATAATAGCTTAGCGTACCTTATATACTTTATCTAGATTACTAAAGCTCTATTTAATTTAGTTAATAAAGTATTTATAGCTAGTAAAGATCTTACTAGTATCTTTCTTCTATTAGCTTAGCTTCTTACTTATATAGTTTCTAAAATAGGGTTTAAACTACTAGACTATAATATTATATAGATATATAGTAGCGAATATAACTTTTCGATCTTTACTTTTAAATTTGCAAGAGTTAAAGAAGAAGTAAAGATTAAGTTAAAATAGAAAAATTTAGAGCTTTTTTTAATTATTATAAAAGAGATTAGATTTAGTTGTCTTTATAGTAGTTTCTTTAACTTAGGCCAGTAACTCGTTTCTAGATATAAGGTTTATTAGAAAAGTCGTAATAGAAGCTAGTATCGAAGTAAAAATAGCTTAGTTACGAAGCTTACTTACTTATTAATAGAGCTAGGTATTTTTATTAGTCTACTTTTAAAGTTATTTATATAGCTCGCTAATCTAGCCCTATATATCTTAGATAATCTAAAAGAGGTCGGCTATAGTTAGCTATAGAGAATTGTTATTATTTATATTAACGTCGTTTATTATATTACTTAGTTAGCGTTAAGTATTAGATAATACTATTTTTCGTTAGTTATTTCTTTTCTTAAAACTATCTTTTCTTATAAGAATAGTAGTTAAAGTATAACGATAGCCTCTTCTACTAGGCTTTAAAATTACCTAGTAGGGTCGGGTAATAGTAGGGTTTACCTTAAAGAATAAGAGAAGAGTAAAGAATTAAAACGATAGATAGTAATTATATATTAGATTAGAGTATGGTACGCGTTAGACTTATTATCTCTAATAAGTCTATATTAGAATCTTAAGTTAACTATAAAGGTTAAAGTACTATCTAATAAATATATCTATATACTATAGAAGAGTTATAATAATCTAGATTAATATAACTAGATTAAAGTAGCTAGATTAATAGTATTAGATTAGTATTCTTAGATTAAATTAATTCTAGTAGGTCCTTATAGGGCCTACGTAACTTAGGTGCTAACGCCTATTTTCTAGAATCTAACTTTTAACTTTCTTCTATAAATAATAGTGATATTTATCTTATTTACTATTACGTAACGTATCTCTCTATTAGTTTTCTAGATTTTACTCACGACCCTTACTAAGAAAGTATTATACTACTAGACTATAGTTTTTTATGATTATAGTTTTAGCTTTTTTATACGGAAATCGTTCTCTTAAGAAAGTTATTCTTCTATAGAATTCTATCGCGCCGTCTACTTTTTTAAGTACTATTTTTCTACGGTTAGTATTTTTTTATAGGATTTTCTTCTGTAAGAATTTCTATTTTTTAAGAGATATTTATTCGTGTAAAACTAACGCCTATAGGGTTCGTAATACTTATAAAGTATAAAGAAAGAATTAGACTCGTTCTTACTAGTATTAGTAAGAAAATAGAATAAATAAAAAAAAGATATTATAAAATTATTTTAATTAATTTTATTATTTAAAACTAAATATTTAGTATATTAAATAGTACGCTTATGCTTTTAAGACTCTATTAATATAGTAAAAAACTTATAGAAGAATAAAAGAAAAAAATAACTAAAGTCTAAGATATAAATAAGTAAATAAATCTTTAAGCTAAAGATTCTTAAGAAGAGAAGTAGTATTATAAATTCTAAAAGAATAAAAGCTTTATTACTCTATAAGTAGAAAGTCTATATAGAAAAAAGTACTATAGAAGCTAAGAATCTATAAAGATAATAGAGCTATAATACTAGTATATCTATATAAAAAAAACTAGTCTTAAGAAAAGATAATATATATAAATCTAAATAAGATAATAGTAAAAGTTTATATAAAAGCGATATCTATATAATATAATAAAATTATAAAAATACTAACTAGGGTAAATTTTATAAAAAAAAAATATTTTTAAAAAAAATTATAAATCTTAAAAATTAGCTTTAAGCAAGAGAAATAAATAAAAAAAAGTTAAATAACTTATATAATCTAAGAAATAATAGTCTAGTAGTATAATACTTTCTTAACTAATATAAAAGTTGAATTTTAGAAAAAAGGCCTATTAAGACTTAACCTTAGAATAATCGCTAAAAGATTTATTACGCTATATATAGAAAGCTAAAACTTAAAAAAAGAAGAAGAAGAAGAAGAGAAGAATTAACTTAAATATAAAAGTAAAATAGAGTTACGTATTCGCTAAGGATTCTTCTAAAGCTTACTTTTACTACTAGGCTTTTAAACTATAATATTACCTCTTTTTCTCTCCTTAGTATCTTAGGTTTAATTCCTAGTTAGGGTAGTCGTTTTTGGTTATTTTAGGGATATATAAGGTAAAATAGCGACTCTAATATTTAATTATAGCTATATAGTGTAGCTAGTAATCTAGCTAACTAGTAATACGTGCGTTATATACGACTGCGTTAAGGTAATAATATCTCGAAGTTAACTAGAACCGTAGGATTATATTAGCTAATTATTAAATTAAAGGCCTATTAGTTAATAAAAAGAGAGTTATTCGGCGCTAGCGGATTTTATCTAGTAATTTATAATACCCGACTAGGTAATCTAGTACTAAGTTACTCTAATAGGTAGCTATTCTACGGGGGCCGGCTCTAATAGACTATTTACTATAGATTAATAAGAAGGATTAATATTACCTAGATCGGGCCTAGCTTTAGCTAAGCTAAACTACTTGTCTTTTTTTTCTTTTTTTCTCTAGGTAGGTATCTAGGGCCGCTATATTCTTAAGAGTAGCTATAGGCTTCTAAGTAGGCCTTATATAACCTTACTATTTAACTTAATATTATAGCTAGCGCCTTTGTTAACTGGGCTTCTTTACTATTCTTTTACTTATAATCGCCTCTACTATCTATTTATCTTAGCCATCTACTTAGATAGGTAGTGGCTAGTAGTTATCTTAAATCTAGCTTAGTAGGGGATTATTTCTAGCCGGTCTAAGAAGATCTATATAGAAGAAGTTATAGACTATACTAGATACGTCTAGCTTATAGCTATAGAAGCTAATTATTTTAGTAATAGTAAATTTAGCTATCTTATTATTAAGTTTCTTACTTAGCTGGTCTATTTATAGATTCTTAAGGTTTAGCTATACTTTATTATTTACTTTATATACTAGCGAGGGGTTCTATTACTAGTTTACTTAATATTTTTACTTCTATTAAGTCTCTACTATTAATACTTACGTCTAGTCCATTACCTTCTTAATCTTAGTAATAATAGTCTTAGCCCGAGCTACTAGGAACTACTTCTATTAGTTACTTAGCTATATATCCTTAGGTAATTTAAGCGGCTTAAGGTAATAATTATAAGAGAGAAAGAAAGAGCTTATCTAAATAACTATTAATATTCTTTTATTTAGAGCTAGTTAAATAACTAGTAACTAATCTATCTAATCGTACTAGTAGTAATTCGCGAATAAGACTAGCTTCTATACTATCTTAGTATTTATCTATTCTATTAAGCTGTCCGTTTAGGGGTAATAGGCTATTAATATTTGCTGCTTAATCTTAAGTAACTAATAGATTTGTTACTATAGTAAACTAATAAATTACGTTTCTTTATCTAATACGATAGCCGCCGGTATTCTATAGTCCTAGTAGAAGCGACTAATAAAAAGCCTTATAACTATCTTAGTTTCTAGATTTAGATAGACCTCGAGAATAATACCTTTTTCTAATTAGTTAGTAATTACTATAAGCATCTCGTAGCCGTTACTTAATAGTAGGGGTCTAATAAAGTCTATTAATATCTCTCGCTACTATCTATTCGGTACCGGTAGCGGTTTAAAGAGTTTTTATTTTCTATTTCTCTAGATCTTAATTCGGCTGTAGGTATTATAGTTTTAGTAGAATCTTCGAATATTATTAACGAATTCTAGCTAGAAGAACTATCTTACTACTAGATTAATTATTTTAGACTATCTTAGGTATATAGTTAGGGGTAAGTTATAGATCTTCTAAATAATTCGTATTCTTAATAGTTTAGAGTTCGGTACCTATTTTCTTCTCCTAAATAGAAGGTCCCCTTAGCTATTTAATAAGTATTCGGCTATTAATACCTTAATTTTACTAGATAGGTCTAGGGAAAATATTTTATTCCCTTATTAGACTGCTTCTCTTAACTAGTTTAGAATACTATTCTAATACTATGCCTCTTACTATTAGTTCTAGAGTACCTATTTATAACTATATTATTCTAGATATACTAGGCTAGGTTTAGTAATATTTAAGACCGTTAGTTAACTTATTATATCGTTACCTAGTAGTAGTAGGTCTTTATTATTCTAATCTTATATCTTTAGATCTTCTAGTAGTCTAGTATTAAGAGTAAATTCCTAGTAAGCTAGTAGTAGTAGTTAAGCTATTTTCTACTTAAGCTTCTTATCTGTATTCTATATAGATAGGTCTTAGTTCCTTCTAGTAAGCGTATCTACTAATCTATTAGTTACTCTAGGGATATATTTAATTATAAAAGAAAACCGGCTAAGCTCTTTCTACTACTAAATCTATCTCTTAAATAGCCTTCTAGCTATAGTAAAGTATTCTAGATTCTTATAGTTAGTAAGGATTTTAAATTAGTTAAGCCCCTTTAGTTTAGTATTCTATTAACGTAGATATTTAACTATTACGAGTAGTTTTTTATCGTAAATTAGATAGTTATATTCGGTAAAAAGGTTCTTTTTTAAGAAGAATACTACTAGGTATAAAAAACTATTATCGTTGTACTACTAGAGAATACTACTAGTATAGTACCTAGAGGAGTTTATAGCGAGAATCGTCTCCCGTTTAGGGTCGAATTATATTAGTACTAGGGCGGTAATAAAAGCCTTTTTTAGCTTCTTAAAAGCTATATTAGTCTCTTTATTCTACTAGAAGGTAGTGTCTTTCTTAGTTAGATTAATTAAGGGGTGTGTTAGATTAGAGAATTTCTTAATAAACTATCTATAGAAATTAGTAAATCTAAGAAAATCTTATACTCCCTTAACTATAGTTAGTATTATCTATTTCTAGATCGCTTAAATCTTCTCTAGGTCTATTTAAATATCCTTACCTACCTCGATTATATAACTAAGGTACTTTATCGACTAGACTTTAAATTCGTATTTCTTAAGATTAAGTTAAAGGCTAGCTACGTTTAGCTTAGCTAGTACCTTATTAATCTTTTTACGGTAATCCTAGCGAGAGTCTTTTATAAAGATTAGAACGTTATTAATATAAGCTAAAATAAAGTCGTCTAGAAAGTCCTATAGTATCTAATTAATATACTATTAGAAGGTACTAGGTACGTTAGCTAATCTAAATGGGGTAATAAGTATAACGGCGGCCTCTTCTACTAGGCTTTAGAATTACCTAGTAGGGTTAGGTAATGGTAGATTTACCTTAAAGAATAGAAGAAGGGTAGAGGATTAGAACGATAGGTAGTAATTATATAATAGATTAGGGCGCGGTGCGCGTTAGGCTTATTACCTCTAATAAGTCTATATTAGAATCTTAAGTTAACTATAAAGGCTAAAGTACTATCTAGTAAGTATATCTATATACTCTAGGAAAGCTATAATAATCTAGTATAGTATTTAGATCTTTTGTAATCTAGTAGGGCTTGAATCGATAGTAATCTAAAAAGGGTAGGCCTTAGATTAGTAAAGATCTAGAAGTAGGTCCTATATATAACCCGGGTGCTAAGGCCTATTTTCTAGAATCCGACTTCTAATCTTTTTAGCCGAACGATAGCAATGTTTATCTTATTTATTATCGCGTAACGTGCCTCTCTACCGGTTTTCTAGATTCTACCCGCGACCCTTACTAAGGAAGTATTATACCGCTAGACTATAGTCCCTTATAACTATAGCCTTTTATTCTTTCTATGCGGGAATCGTTCTCTTAAGAAAGTTATTCCCCTATAGGATTCTATTACGCCGCTTACTTTCTAACTAAGCTCTCTAAGCGCCGTTTTTCTATAGTTAGTATTCTCCTACGGGATTTCCTCCCGTAAGGATTTCTATTCCTTAGGGAATATTTACTCGTGCGGGACTATTATCCGTAGGGTTCGTAATACTATTTTCCTCCTTAAGAATCTTCGGCCTGAAGATTTATTTATTCGTCTATATCTTAGGTTCGCGTTTTCTTATTCTTTTCTTCTATAAGTCTTTTACTATATCAACCGACTCCCGTAAGCGGAAGCGTAATAACTAATGTACTAAGTATATAGATTTAGATAACGAGATCGATCTTTTTAATAAGAATATATCTTTTTCTTATTCTTCTTATTTACTATTAAATTTTAGTAAAGAGGAGGGCGATCTATCTTTTATTATTTACTAGATAGATAGGTCTTATTCTTATTATAAAGAGTATATACGTAAGGGTAAGTCCGCTTACGATGCTACTAGGTTAGATTATTTAGATTATAAGTTTCTTACCTTTTTATCTCTTATCTTACTAATTTTCTTAGTTCTACGTATGCGACGGGCTTTAGACAAGGCGAAGTAGGATAAAGTAGAGGCTTTAAAGGCTACTTAGGCTACGATAGCGCGTCTAAATCGGGCGCGGAAATAGAAGAAGCTTTTAAAGAAGTGTAGAAGCCTAATAATCGCGAAGAAGACTTTTACTATAGAGGAGTTAGAGGAGCTTAATCGTTTAGAGGCGGCCCGTAAGGCTAGGGATCTTATTAACCCTAAGAATACCAAGGAGGGGCGATCGTTAAAGCATTTACGTGGCGATGCCTTAGCTAATAATGCTATAGAGTTGTTTTAGTCTATTAGGTCTTCTAGCGTTAGTTCGGGTTCTACGCCATCTAAGGGTTTCGGGTTAGTTAATTAAGCGCGGTTATCTCTATTTATTAATTTTAACTTCGGGTCCTTTATATACGACGAGTCGGCGGTATTAGTCGATCTAGGTTTTAGCGATAGAACTTATTAATAAGTTCTTAATAGTCGTAGAGTTCTAGTAATTTCTAGATATTATTCTAATCTCCTTTCTATTTAAGAAGATATCGGAACTAACCGTTAATATAGCCGTTATCTAGAACTTATTCTACGTTCTATTTTCTATTTTTATCGGCGTCTAGGTTTTCGGGTATTATTTCCTCTATATAGCGAATTAGCGCGGCGTTCTAAGATGCCGGCTCGAGTAGGGTGACGTAAAATACTAGGTATATCCGCATAATATCTAGTAATTTAAGGCGGAAATTAACCTTTCTAATTTATTCCTCGATTTTAAAGGGGCCGACCTTTTTAAAGTCTAATTTTTTACTTAGTCGGTCGTTCTTTTTCCATTTAAAATTTTTACTAAGAAGATAGACTTTATCCTCTCTTTTTAGCTTTAGTACCTTCTAGTGCTATCTATTATAGTATTTACCTATTTATAGGGCTACAAATTCTAGGTCTAGGTGTATTTATTTATAGAGTGCCTTTAGCTAGTCCGCCTTAAGAATTCCTTTCTAGGCTAATAACTCGCTTAGTATTAGATATCTATAGGCCGTTGATTTATACCTATAGTTAGTATAGAACGGTAATTCTTATATAGCTAACGCTTTCGAGCTGTTATAGGCGAATTAAGCGAGCGGTAGTAGCTCGATCTAATTATCTTACGTATAGTTAAGGTAGTAGCATAGATATTACTCTAGTATTTAGTTTATTCGTTCCGTCTAGCCGTCTATTTGCGGGTATACTATTATAGAGAGCTTATATTTAGCGCTAAGCTATCGAGTAAGCGATTGCTAGAATTAGAATATAAATAGTTAATTTTTATCTAATATAAGTTCTTCTAGTAATTTATAGTTGCCGAAAATTATTCTAAGAAACGTATAGACGAGTTCTTTTATATTTACTAATTTAAGGAATAGTAAGTAGTAGGCATACTTTATTATTCTATTAACGATAACTAGGATCGAGTTATACTTAACCTTAGTAAGCGGCTCTCTTAACTTAGGTAGGTCTATAATAAAGTCTAGTAAGATAGACTACTAAGAGTACTTCGATACCGATAGTAGCTAAAGCTATCCGTAGAATATATATCTTACGGCCTTACTTCTAATATAGAGGTTATATTGCGAGACTATTCGTTAGACGGTTCTTCTAAGTTGTAGAAAGTAGTAGCTTCTTGTAATTCGCTTTATTATCTTATCTATTTCTTAATAACTATATACTAGGGCTTTATATATATCTTTTATAAGTTCTTTCCGTAGTTTAACCGGAACGTAGACTAATTCTAAAAATAGAATTATACTATCTACGTTTTTAGTTACTTAGGGGTCGTTTTTAAGTTCTTTAATTTTCTAAGCCGTTACGTCGTCTACGTAGGCTTTTCGGATCTTACGCTTCTATTCGTTATCTTTAAGGCATACCGCTAGGGCTAGACGTTAGACTAGGGTAAGCGAGTTGTCTAGTTTCTTCTTAAGCTATATTTATTCGATGCTATAAATAGTAGTAATCTAGCGGCTACGGCTAGCGGGTATAAAAGACCTATCTTTCTACGTATTAAGTACTATAGGTTATAGACCTAGCTTTTTCTTAATATAGTTAGCTCGTCTGCTTAGCGCGTCTACGCGAGCGTTTTCGGATCTCTTTTTATAGGTAATCTTTATATCGTATAATGCTAGCTCTTTAGCCTACCTAACCTATTATTAGTTTAGTTCCTTAGTAGTAGTAAAGTGCAATAGGTTCTTATAGTCGTAATATACTATAATTTAGTATTTAGCCCCTTTTAGGTAGTGTCTCTATTCTTTAAAGATTATAATAATAGCTAGGAGTTTCTTATTATAAACATTATAATTCTTTTCGGGGCCTAATATTTTTCTTAAATAGAAGGCGATGGGGTATAACCTACCTTACTCGTCTAGCTAGCTAAGAACTACTTTAATAGTGTAGTCGAAGGCGTCGGTCTCGACTATAATAGATAGGTTAGAATTATAGATACCTAGGACCGGTGCTTTCGTAAATATATACTTTAGTAAGTTGAAGGCTATTTATTATTTTTCTTTCTATACGAACCCGTGTTCTTTCTTAGTTAAGTCTATAAGAGGTATTAATACCTTCATGTAGTTTAGAATAAACTTCTGATAAAAGTTAGTAAATCTAAGAAAGGATTATACTTCTTTAACGGTTCTTAGCGTAGGCTAGTCTCTTATTATATCTAGTTTCTTATCGTCTATGCTAATATATTCTAGGGTAATAATAAACCCTAGGTACTTAGTCTTCTAGGTATACTACTCACTTTTTTCTAGGGTAACTTAGAGGTTTCGCTTATTTAAGGTCTTTAGAACTTTTCTTATATACTCGGTATATTCTTTAAGCGTTTCCGAGTAGATTAGAATATCGTCTAGGTAAGCCAAAGCGAATATATCTAAATACGGACGTAGCGTATCGTTAACTAGGCTCTAGAAGGTAGCCGGTGCGTTAGTAAGTCTAAAGGGTATTACTATATACTCGTAGTAACCGAATCTAGTTCGAAACGCTATTTTCTATTCTTTACCTTCCTTAATATAGACTAGGTAGTAGCCTTCTCGGAGGTCTAACTTTATAAAGTACTTAGTACGTCTAAGTTTATCCTATAGTTCGTTAATGCGAGGTAAGGAGTATTAGTTTTTTACTATAATATCGTTTAGCTATCGGTAGTTAATATAGAGGCGAAGCTTACTATTTTTCTTTAGTACGAATAGAATTAGGTATCCGGCCGGTAATAACGACGGGCGGATATAACCTTATTCTAGGTTCTTATTAATATATTTTCGTAGTGCTTTAGCCTCTTTCTTAGATAAGAAGTATATAGGCTTAAACGCTAGCTACGCTTCTAGAAGTAGGGGTATCTTATAATTCTATAGCTAATACTCTAGTAGCTATCCTTTACCTCTTTCCTAGAATATTCTTAGTATATTCTAGAACTATTGTGGGACGGTTTCTAATTCTAATATAGGTGCTAATTTATTCGGAGTAGGCCTTATAATTCCGTCGAGGTCTACGTTAACCTCGGCTACCGAAATACCTTATTTAATAATATCTATCTACTTATACGCGGATGGGCCATATCTTCTATAGATTCTCTAGGGGTAGTCCCCTCCGACTAGCTTTAGGACGTTATTATCCTTCTAGTGAAGGCCCTATATTATGCGAGCTAGGACTTTCTACTCGTGTTCTAGGCTTATTTTAATGAAGATTATATATATCTTTTCTTCTTAGTTTCTTATTTACTTTAATATATCTATTAAGATTTTCTAGATATCTAAGGGGTCTTTCTTACCCGTCGGTATTCTTTTAGTATTTACTAGGTATCTAGTATATTTCTTATTTAGAAAGGTAACTATTCTTTTTTTCTATCGAATATACGGCTCGTGGGTTTTGAACTATAGGATTTCTAGAATAATATCGTGTTCTAGTATAGAGGTTACGTTAAGTATAATCTTCTCTACGTATTTTCTAATAGTAAGCTTTACGGGTTCTATTTTAACCCGAATCTACCCTTTATTATAAGAGGCGGCGGACCTATCTACCGTTTTTAGTAAGTAGGGGTAGTCTTTTCCCGTAAGTCTAATATTATTTTAGATAGCGAAGATATAATTAATAAAGTTGCCTTCTACTTTGCTATCGAGTATAGCTATTACGGTTCGTCTATAGATAGTTACTAGTATTCTAAGAACTCTTTCTAAGGTACGTATACTATTTAGTATACGTAAAACCTAGTTAAGGGACCTATCCGACGGCCCCTCCTAGGGTTTCTAAATAGGGGAGCCGTCTAGTTTTTTAACTAGGATTAGCTGTAGATTTTATTATGCATATAATCTTTTTATTTATTAACTTATAGGTGTGCTTACTTCTAACGGGTCTAGTTGCCGTTATTTAGCTATCTTCGCTAATAGACTTAGTCCTTTCGTACTTAGTATCTAAAGGTCGAGTGGTTAAGTTTCTTGTCGGGGATCTATTATAGCGTGCGGTTCTAGATAGTTACTATTTCGTGCTAGTAGAGGATTCTCGCTAGCTCTTAAAGAGAGTTATAGTCCGTTTATTCGCGTATAGAGATCCCTTAGTAGTGGCGTATAAGTAGCATTATATCTATAATTACCGGGAGTTTATATCTTTTCCCGTCTTATTTAATTCGAGTTTCTTAAAGCGTGTCCTAGCGCCATCCCTAGATAACCGTTAGGGCGAGACTTCCTTAGTGCGGAATCTATATCGTCTAGGTGCGATTGCTCTATTCGTTCTATAGGTAGCTACTAATATTGTATCTTTCGGTAAGAACTTCTAGTTCGGCGAGGGTATTCTATTTATCGAATAGTATTAGGGCGTCTTCTAACTATACGCTATTCTTACTTTTAGTTATACTCTCGTAGAGTTCTTCTATACTACTATTAATAAATTCTTAGTTTAGGAGAAAATAGTCGATAAGGTCTTCGATTTCTAGTATTTTCTCGTTACGTATAGCTAGGTTTAATTATCGGGGTTTGGAGGGGTACTATTCGGTAGCTTGCTTATCGCTCTAATAGATAGTATAGTTATCGTCGAAGTAGGTAGTCTAGCTTATAGCCGTATAGTTAACTTTCTTACTTATAGTAGATATAAAGCGGGGTTCTTCTTCTTTTTAGGTGGCACTAGCAGTAGTCTTACCGGGTTTATTCTATTATAGATAGTAGTATCGGGGGTTCTACTTATCTTTGTAGTAGATATAAAGTTCTTAGTTAAAGTATTTTATTTCTTACTCCGTCTACTAACGTCGGGGTCGTTTATAGCCCTTATTATTTCGTTAAGTAGCGTTTAATTCTATAGCGTCGCCTTCTTCTTAAGTATATTTAGGGCGTGTAGGGCGCGAAGTATTAGCTCCGTAGTTATTTTCTTTATAGCGCTCCGTCTATCGCTTAAAGAGGCGGTTATCGTACTTAATTACTAGCTTAATAAGTTCGTCTAGCATTTTAGAATCGTTCTAGGTTATAAGTTAATCCTTAACTTTTTCCTTAAGTCCTCGGTAGTAGTAATCTATAAAGGCACGGTCCGACTAGTCGTCGAGATAGGCCGCGGCCTTCTAGAACTTAGTAATATACTCGGCTACTAAGGTTTTCTATTAGATATTTATAATGGCTCGGCGTGTCTTATATACTTTATCTAGATCGCCGAAGCTCTATTTAATTTAGTTAACGAAGTATTTATAGCTAGCGAAGATCTTACTAGTATCTTTCTTCTATTAGCTTGGCTCCTTGCTTATATAGTTCCTAAGATAGGATTCGAATTACTAGGCCGCGGTATCGCGTAGGTACGTAGTAGTAAATATAACTTTTCGATTCTTACTTTCAAATTCGCGAGAGTTAAAGAAGAAGTAAAGATCGAGTTAAAATAGAAAGGTTTAGAGCTTTTTTTAGTTACCGTAGAAGAGATCGGGTTTAGCTATCTTCGTAGTAGTTTCTTTAACTCGGGCTAGCGACTCGTTTCTAGATATAGGGTCCGTTAGGGGAGTCGTAATAGAAGCTAGTGCCGAAGCGGGGGTAGCTTAGTTACGAAGCTTATTTACTTATTAATAGAGCTAGGTATTCTCGTTAGTCTACTCCTAAAGTTATCCGCGTAGCTCGCTAATCTAGCCCTGCATATCTTAGATAACCTAAAAAAGGTCGGCTATAGTTAGCTATAGGGGACTATTATTATTTATATTAATGTTATTTATTATATTACTTAGTTAGCGTTAAGTATTAAATAATACTATCTTTCGTTAGTCGTTTCTCTTCTCGAAACTACCTTCTCTTATAAGAATAGTAGTTAAAGTATAACGGCGGCCTCTTCTACTAGGCTTTAGAATTACCTAGTAGGGTTAAGTAATGGTAGATTTACCTTAAAGAATAGAAGAAGAGTAAAGAATTAGAACGATAGGTAGTAATTATATAATAGGTTAGGGCGCGGTGTGTATTAGGCTTATTATCTCTAATAAGTCTATATTAGAATCTTAAGTTAACCATAAAGGCTAAAGTGCTATCTAGTAAGTATATCTATATACTATAGAAAAGCTATAATAATCTAGTATAGTATTCGGATCTTCTATAATCTAGTAGGGCTTAGATTGATAGTGATCTAAAAAGAGTGGGCCTTAGATTAGTAAAGATCTAGGAGTAGGTCCTACACGTAACCCGGGCGCTAAGGCTTATTTTCTAGAATCCGACTTCTAATCTTCTTAGCCGAATAATAGCGATATTTACCTTATTTATTATCGCGTAACGTACCTCTCTACCGGTTTTCTAGATTCTGCCCGCGACCCTTACTAAGGAAGTATTATACCGCTAGACTATAGTTTCTTATAACTATAGTCTTTTATTCTTTCTGTGTGGGAATTATTCTCTTAAGAAAGTTATTCCCCTATAGAATTCTATTACGCTACTTACTTTTTAACTAAGCTTCCTAAGTGCCGTTTCCCTATAGTTAGTATTCCCCTACGGGATTTCCTCCCGTAAGGATTCCTATTCCTTGGGGAATATTTACCCGTGTAGGACTATCGTCCGTGGGGTTCGTAACAATAAACTATTTAAATAACCCGAACTAAGTACTAAATATAGTAAGCTACTCGTTATCTTTTTTAATCCGTATCTTATAGATAGTAGTAGTAATGTTAAGCTTAGTAAACTATTTAGCCTTACTAATCTAATTAAGTATCTTCTAAATAAGCGGTAATAAGTAATAGTTCTTTCTAGTAATTCGATTTAAGGCTTAGTAATTATAATAGAAATAAAGCCCTTCTCCTAGCTTCTTTATAAATAGAATAAAAGCGGTAGTAGATAAGTTACTAACCTAAATAAAGTCTTTATTAAAGTAGTCATTTAATGTCTTTTAAAGTACTAAGAGTTTATCGCGGGATATATTATATAGAAGCTCCTAGGGTGGCTTTAGTATCTTTCCATTAGCATCTTTTTTAAGTTTAATATAGTAATTGATTCTAGGTCGATAAGGTAGTAGTTTATTTATTTCTTACTTTTTAAATAGACGGTGTTATTTCTAGTTAATCTAATATAATAGACTAGCTTTAATATTAATAGAAGTCTTTTTTTTAGGGCCTTATTAATATTAGTAAGGCTTATAGTAAAGATTTAGTATTCTTTCTTCTTACGTTGCTAGTATAAAAAACGGAATGCGTACGCTCTAATTAGTGTTTCTTAGGGCTTAGATAGATTAGTATCTTACTTAACTACTAAACTAGTGTCTTTAAAAGTAATTATTTATTTACTTTAGTCTAGTATTACCTTTTCTTATACTATCTAGGGGTTGTCTAGTATAATATTGCAGCTAGTAAGCCTTAGAACGATATAGAAGTATATTTATTTTTAATTATAGCTACTAATATTAACTTCTATCTAGGCTACCTCTATAATTCACTATCTAGTAAGTGTTAAGCCGTCTAGTATTCTCAAGGATATTTAGATGTATAGGAGTTTATAACGTTTAGTAAACTTATAGCTTATTATAGTATAATATTTATAGCTAGTATTAGTAAGAGCTTTACTAAAAGACTCTTTATTAACTAAAACTAATATAAGGAGTAAGTTCTATTCTAATTTAGATTACTATCTTCGCTAGTTAGCTTATATTACCTATTTTTTCTTCTTTATTAGCTCCTATCTATGTCTTTTAATAAGAGCTACTCGTTTTCTAATTACTAAGGGTCGGCATTAGTATTGACTAATTTCCTAAGCCTTAGTTCCGTAGGTGCCGCGTGCTAGGCGGGCTTAGCCGTATGTATAGACCGTTTTAGAAGAAGTAGAAGATAGTCTAAGACGCGGTAGTTATTATTACTATAATAATAATAAAGATTCTTATTTCTACGCCTCTATATTTCTTATATATTTACCTACTTAGTATATTATTCTTAGTTATACCGTTCTTAGGTGGCCTTAGCCGGCCCTATACACTCCTACTCTATAAGGTTAAACCCTTATATAGCCAGTTTAGGCGTAGCGAACCCTACTAAGCTAACCTTATTCGGACGTTAGTTTTAGCTAGCTAACTACCTTCTTCTACTTTAATTATATAGGTTAAAGGCTTCTAACTAATCGCTTATATATTTTAGTTTTATATAGTATTCCTTAAAGGACTATTAGACTATTCTAAGTCCGATTATACTACGTTAGAGCTTCTAGCTAAGGCCGGCTTTAAGGTAACTCTTAAGAATCTTATCTAGCTAGTTAATTTCTTTAGCCTCGAGCACTAGCTTACGAAATTTAGTAAAATACTCTATAAAAGGCTTATTCGTTTAGCGTAGCTTATATAGCTTACGCTAAGCCTTCTTCTAGATATAGGGGTTACTAAATAATAAGCGGAGTTAGTCGATTAGATACTAAGCTATTATATACTTAGTATTAACGTGCGCCTATACCTAGGGTTATAGTTAGCGTACCGCCTCGCCCCTAAGCCGGTTATAGAGTATAAAGAACTTAGTAGCTTCGGTATAGCTAGTATAGTCTACTATAAGCTTTATAAGTATCTATAATATCTAGGGTTCTAGTTCTTCTCGTTTATCTAAGTACTCGATAAGGGGGCTAAGGTACTTAGTAGGTGCGTTACCTTTATTAGGGGCCTCGTACCCCTATGAGGGTACTAGTAGTAAATTTAGAATAGCGTCGGCGATTAGTAGCGAATTTAGGATAGCGTCGGTAGTTAGTAGTAACTTAGTTAACTATTATTCGAATATTAGTATCTCTATTTACCTCTTTTCTCTTAACTCTTCTACTTTGCTACTAAGCCTACTAATCTAAGCTAATATTTTTTATAGTAGCTCTATACCTGCTTGCACGTCCTAGGCCGGTTAGCCTTATTCTTATTAATCTTTAGATACTATAATTCTAGTACTTCTAGTAAGATTAGTATATAACCGTCTTTACTTTTTAGTAATTTCTTAAGACCGGTACGCGACTATCTTTAATACTTAGTATCTAGTAATTCTATAAGACTAGTATATAACCGTCTTTACCATTTAGTAATTCTATATTTAATACGTTTCTTAGATATAAAGTTCTAGCTAATATTAAGACTTAATCTTAGAATAATCACTAAAAGGTTTATTATGCTATGTATAGAAAGCTAGAACTTAAGAAAAGAAGAAAAAAAAGAAAAGAAGAATTAACTTAAATATAAGAATAAAATAGAGTTATATATCTACTAAGGATTTCTCTAAAGCTTACTTTTACTACTAGGCTTCTAGACTATAATAAGGCCTTAGTACCTAGGTTACATAGAATCTACTTAACTTATACTAGATTTATATAGATCTAAGAACTATAGATCTAAATTCTAAAGATTTTATATATATAGATCTAGATTATTATAGCTTTTTTATAGTATATAGATATACTTACTAGATAGTATTTTAATTTTTATAGTTAACTTAAGATTCTAATATAAACTTATTAAAGATAATAAGCCTAATATATACTATGCTTTAATTTATTATATAATTATTATCTATTATTTTAATTCTTTATTCTTCTCTTATTCTTTAAGGTAAACTTTATTATTACCCCGACTCTACTAGGTAATTTTAAAGTCTAGTAAAAGAGGTTATTATTATACTTAGCCTTTATAGTATTTTTTTCTATATAGACTTTCTATTTATAGAGTAATAAAGCTTTTATTCTTCTAGAATTCGTAATAGTAATATATTATATTAAGTTATTATCTAATATATATTTTAATAGAAAGATAGCTCGCTTACTAAAATAGTCTATTTACTAGAAAACTATATTAGAAGTATACTTTCTTATTTAAATTAAATTACTTTTTACTCTTATAAAAATAATAATTAAAGTATAATAATAGACCTTCTTCTATCTATTTTTAGAGTTACTAGGTAGGTAGAAAGTATTAAAGAATTTATCTTAAAATAAAGAATAGAGAGTAAAAATAAATAAAAAAAGTAGTATTATATAAATATATACTTTATTAAGGTCTATTATCTCTAATAGAGTTATATTAGAACTTTAAATTAACTATAAAGATTAAAATACTGTCTAGTAAGTATATCTATATATTATAGAAAAGCTATAATAATCTAGTATAGTATTTAGATCTTATATAATCTAGTAGGGCTTAAATTAATAGTAATCTAAAAAGTAGATCTTAGATTATTAAAAATCTAAAAGTAGATCTTATATATAATCTAATTACTAAGACTTATTTTCTAGAATTTAACTTCTAATCTTCTTAGCTAAATAATAGTAATATTTATTTTATTTATTATTATATAACGTATCTCTCTATTAATTTTCTAGATTCTACCTATAATACTTACTAAGGAAGTATATATTACTAGACTATAGTTTTTTATAATATTATTTAGTCTTTCTATATAGAATTTATTTTTTTAAGAAAGATATTCTTTTATAGAATTTTATTATACTATCTACTTTTTAACTAAGCTTTCTAAGTACTATTTTTCTATAGTAGATATTTTTCTATAGAATTTCCTCTTATAAGGATTTCTATTTCTTAGAAGATATTTACCTATATAGGACTATTACCTATAGGGTTTATAATAATAGAAAAATAGACCTAGTTTTAGTATAATTATAAAGGCCTAGTATTTTTTCTATAATCTAAAATCCTAGAAAAGAAAATTAGTAAGTAATATTAGCGTTAATAGTATAGAAAATATATTTAATAGATTACTAATATTAGTTACTAATTAATGAATTCTAATTTCCAGATTAGTGTTAAGTGGGTGCTTAAATGTTCCTAAAAAGTAATACGAAAAAAATTTAGGGGGAGCAGACACGAGAATACAGGGCTTCCCGTCCGCTTAGTCGTACTTAAGCTGCGAACCGGCCGATTAGTACTCAAGTGGGTGACCATTGGGGAATCCCGGCTGTTGTACTTTTTTTTTCTTTTTGCTCCTCTGTCTTTTGCTCGTGCTGCGGCCCGTGGGTTCGGCTCGAGACCACTCCTGTAAGCGCTTGTGGAGTCGTTATACTTTTCACTTCCAGATTCGCCCCCTATTTGTCCAGGAAGTGGCATTGCCGGATGCGAATAAACATCGCAGGGCTGGTTTTAACATGCCTGAAACAGCCAAAAAAAAATAAAAAAAAAAGGATCCAGTGAAAGCGGCTGAGAGGTCACTGGGAACAGACTCAAAAATATCGTTCCAAGGCCCAGGCCTAAATACCAATAATCAATGTCACAATTCTTTCTGCGTTCAACCGCGGGATATCATACACACTTTCATCTCCTGAGACGGAGACAAGGGAAAAAGAAAGAAAATAGATGTACCAGATGCATGAGACAACCAAGTTAATGCAAGGTAAGGAAACACTCGAAAACGAGAGGCCAAAAAAAAAAAACCTGTTGAGATGACACCTCTCCGTACATCCATAGACGTACTGCAAAAACTCCAGACCCATTTTTACTCTACTGTCCCAGAGATGCGCACAACGCCAAAGCCGTCCTTCTAGATGATCTCCAGGTCATCGTCGTCACTGCTCAAGCTCTTTGTTGTTACCGCCACACTCCCCATGCTCTCCCTCCCTGGCTCTCTGATCCCTTTGCCCTCAATCATTAGTCTTGCCTTCTTCTTCGATGGGCTGCCCTCTCGACTTCGGCTTCTCTCAGGCAAATTCAGCACACCTCGCGGTGACTGCGGGGGTTGCAGCCTGTCGTTGTCTCGGCGCAGCATGTCGTCGATACGGCGGTTGCCGACCAGCTTCGTCGACGGACTCATGAGCAGATCGCGCTTGTTCGCACCACCCCAGCCCATGGGCTCGGCGGTATGCAGAGCGGAAGAAGAAGTAGTGGTGGGTTGAGAACCGCTGCTGGCAGTAGTCGTGCGCTTGCGCTTGACGGGGTTGAGGGAGACATCGGCGGCGCGTTTGCCGAGGAGGCCAAGCGAGGCGGCGTCGACGGGGTCGGAGCCGTCTAGGGAACGAGTGAAAGGGGTATCGCAAGCGTCGGCCGCACTGACTTGGCCACCGCTACTTTTCGGATCCGTAGCGCTGGAGAAGCCGGCAAATGACTGCGGTCTGCCTCCAGTAGCGCTAGCTCTGACTTTTAGGTACTCACTCCCGGCTTTGCTGCCTATCCGTGCAAGTTTGTTTGCAAGTTCGCGTTCTTTCTCTCTCTCAGCCAGGCGTTTCCGATGTAATTCCTCACGGCTCATGCCTCGATTCATGGCATCGTCATCGTGGTCCAGACGCTCTGCTGTGCTCCTGCCACTGAGATGCTTCGGCAGTACATACATCGACTCATGCAGATAGCGGTCGTAGCGCTTGTTCGTTTCTTCGGGGCCTGCGCCATTCTTTCCCGACAGCCCTCTTCCGAAACCCGTCATCGTATTTACTTCCATACGTCCGCGTTTAGACTTCTCCACCTGAAGGTAGACGTGAAAGTCACAGACCTCAGTCTTGCGCTTGTCGATCCATGAGCCACATTCCTGTCCGTCTTTCCGAAGGCTCTTGCAGAAGCCCAGGTCGCGAGACTGACCAATCTCAAGTATAGTATCCTCTGACGAGCCGAGCTTGAGCGAAAATTGACCGGTCCTCTTGTCACGTGGGGGCATGATTCCGGGATTCAAGATAGCTATCAGCGTGCCTGGGGTGAGTTTCCAGAAAGTGGTGAAAGCGGTGCCGAAGAGGAAGAGATCAATTTCCCACTTGAAATCCGTCAGATGTAGCACCATGAACTTTGACTTATTGGGACCATCATCATCATCCGGGTCCGCCGTTGACGCAGTCTTCACGGTGTTCTTAGTGTTGCGAGGTGTGGACTTTGAGGCGATTACACCAAGGACAACAAAGTCGCACTCGTGATCTGGGGGATCGTAATCGGGACCTTCCACTGTACCTAGAAGGCGTGGTAATGGATATACCTCCTTCTGCTCAAGAGCCCGGGTAACAATGCTGTGAGAGAGAAGCCGTCTGGAGAGATGGACGCCTGAAAAAGATTCAAACGATGCGCCATCCTCCGGCGTGGACTCGGGAAGATCTGAAAAGCTTGAGGACTTCCCGGTATGGCCGTTTGCAGGAGGAACCTGTGAAGTAGCAAGCTGGCGGGACGATGGCCGAGACGGATTGGCAGGTGAAGAGTCATTCGTACTCGAGGACTGTTTCCTTCGCAACAGATTTGGGCGTGCTGGTCTTTCGAACGAATGTGTACTTGCGTTTGACAGTTGCGAAGCAGCTCGTTGGTCTTGGCTGCTGCTCGCTCGCTCTGCCGTCCCCAGTCCAAAGCCTCGGCTCCTGGACTTTTGGATCCTCTCCTCCTTAGCCTGCTTCTCGTTGTCCTTAAGCCTACTCTCGGCGAGGCGCTCACTGAAAGACTTGGGTCTCTCTATGGTGGCGTCTCGTGAAGCAGCTCCGCTAGGACCGCTAAACGAACTGGGTCGGTCCGAACGCGCACTCAACCCAAGTCGCGAACTGATCGAGCTTTCCCTGGAGAAAGCCGGCCGTTTGAGAGATACATCCTGGGCGCGGAGTCCCTTGTCGATCCCGAGTTTAACTCGGGCAGGAGAAGTAGGATCCAGGGGAGCTCTGCGGTCGGCGGTCGGCGACAAGGGCACTTCAACGTGGGACTGAGTCCTAGAATGGCCGGGAGCGCGCACTCTTTCCTTGGGAGCAGTCTCCCTCCGTGGCCGCGGGCTGAATATGTCGCGCCTGCCGCTATCGGTGGTGTCTGGATCGGCCTGTTTCGCCTTGGCGGCTTGGAGTTTCTTCAACCTGAGCCGGGCCTCGATGGCTTGGAGCTTCAGTTGCAGCGTCTCCTCGTCGTCGTCGTCCTCCGTGTCAGCGCCTTCTATGCCGTCGGACAGAAGCTGCGAGGCACGCGACGCGGTGCGCGGGGAGGCCATGGCGGGCGGGAGGTGGTCGCGACGGCGCTGTTCCCATTTCTTGCGGCCGCTAGGGGAGCTGAGGAGGGCATGGTGGGGGGATTTGGGCGGCCAGTTGGGGTCGTTTTGGGTGGGCGCTGGACGACAGTTAGCACGCAGGCGGCGGCGAAACGCGGCACAGGCGCGGCAGAGGCAGAGGGCACACTCGTACGGTGAGACATGGCGTCGTTCGCTCTTGATCATCGGCAGACCTTCCAAAGCGCCGCGGGATGGAGGAGGGCGCTGGTCGCAGGCACCATGTCCGAGAGTCGAGGCAGGACGGGCTCTGGCGGCTGTGGTGGGCTGTGTTGTGGTGAATGTTTGTTTTGTGCTACGGCGGAAGTGGCTTCGTGCTGCGTCCAAGGCACAAGGATGGCGCTGTTGCAGCGCCGGGGCAGGGCGAATAATTGCGGTATGTAGCGACGCGCGCGCCGCGTCCTCCGCCACGCCCTCTCCTCCGACGCGTCTCCCGCGCCGCGTGCACATCCACACCTCCCGCTTGACGTCTCCAATTGCCCGACCGTACTCTTGTCGCTCACTTCTTTGCGCCTGCCCCTCTCGCCCTCTCGCGAAATGAAGACGCGTTCGAGAAAACAGACCACCAAGGCCGCCGCACCGGAGAAGACCGCAACGACGACCGCAACCGGCCCCGCGCTGCCCGCAGCCGATGCAAATCCTCCCAAGCTCTTTATCCTTCCCAAAGACGTCGCGTCTGACGCGCGCATCGTTACCCTTCCCAACCCCGCTACGTCGTCGCCGAATCGCTACTTCTGCTGCCCGAACAAAGGATTTTACGAGTTCACGAGAGTCGCGGCGCCGAAGACAACCCCCAGAAGCTGGCTACTTGCCCCGAAAAAGGAGACAACACTAAAAGAAAAGAAAGTGGACGCTGTAGAGAGTGCGGATGCAGAACAGCCGACACCCCCGCTAAGCAACGGCTACACGCTGAAGACACCGGATGTTTTCGTGGCCACCCCAGTCGATGCTCTCTTTATCTTCTTGCCTGCGCTGGTTCCGGTAGCAAAGGAGGGTGAAAGGCAGCTCTTCCTCTCTGCAGAAGATCATTTGGACTCCCTCGGCAGCTCGTCGGCCCAGCTCCGAAGCCTTCTGCAGCATGATCCCATCAAAGCCCGTCTCGAAGAAAGAATGGCTGCTGCATGTGACACCGTTGACGCTGGTGATGAGAAGATGTACCGTCTGTCGCTGGCGAGACTAGCCAAGGAGCTGGTAGCCAAAGCCGAGAGTTTGGTTGCGCACGGCCTGCCTCCCTCAATGGAGGAAAGATTCGTTCGTAAAGCACTGGAACGGCCGGTGATGAGCATCAAGCGGGAAGAGTCCAGCATCAGTGTGGTATCGGACGGAATCGAGGCTGCTACTCTCGAAAATCCCGAGAGTCAAGGCTCCGCCGCATCCACGGCAGAAACAGAGCAGACTACAGAATCACATGAATCGACGACTACTGCAGCTACTTCGGCCTCCGACCAGACAGCCACGGCGCCGGTGACGAGGCAGCCAATTGTGGCTCCCGAAGGCATACCGCATCTTCTGAGGATACGAACCGCCATCGACTTCATGTCATCATCATACCTCCCGTCCCGTCTTCGCACCCTCCTGCAATCTACCTGGGCCGAGAACAAGATAGTCGATTTCAGTCCTCTTGATAAGCACCTGCAGGAACTCGCCCATCTGCGCTCTGAGGCTCAAGCATTGCGCTCGCTGTCAGACAACATCACGCGCAAGCGAGGCACGGATGACGAGGAAGCAGCCGAGATTCGGGCGGAGAAGAAGCGCAAGGACGAAGAGGAGGCCAAGAAGAAGAGTCAGAGCCGCGGGGTCAAGCAGTTGGCTAAGGCTGACACATCGGGAATGAAGAAGCTAAGCTCGTTCTTCACCAAGGCACCAAGCAAGAAATGAGTGGCTGCGGTGAGGAGATGGCTAATGACAGACGGTTGGGCTTAAGCTTTGGCTAGCCCAGCTGCTGAGCGAATTGTTTCGAATGCTGCTTTGGCTTTATCATTGCATGGCGCTGCGCGGAACTTCCCGGGCGGCGGATGATGTATCTCTATCTGGCGGAGCATGTAACAATGGAGCACGATGATCAACACCCCAGGGTAGATGGTTCGCGATGGTGGGCCGGGCCGGGTGCGGATGAGGCGGGCGCAGGGGGCGAGCCGCGGCGGTAGGGCGGAGCTAAACGCCAGCCGAGACTGTCGGCGCTCCACTGCTCAGGATCTGCACCGTTGCACCAACGCCCTGCACTGCGGAATTCCAGACGCCACCACCCAGCGCGGCCAACCGGGGCAAATCTTCTCATTTCGGTTTTGCGTAGATTACGGCGCCGGTAAGTGACCTGCATGTTTTAGCCCAAGTTCCTGCCGACTACCTTTTTTCGTCCTGCGTCCCCCGCTACAAAAGCTAGCGCCTCGTTGCTTTTTTCCCTGCATATGTTCCCTCCCTTTGGCCTTCGCCCCTCCTGCGCTTGCGTCCCACTTTCTGCCATCGTCTTCTGACCGTCGGACCCCGTCGCCATGCCTCAGTCTACCTACGCCATCACCGAGATGGCCGCTAGTCGGGCCATTGACTGCTTGCTGGACTATGAGGACCCATATGTGCAGCCTCTTATCGTGAAGGCCTTCCGATCACGCCTTCCCGCCGGATGTTACAACATCATCCACTCCCCGGAGGAGCACAAGTTTGGCCCTCTGATCCAGTTCCGCTCGTATGAGGCTCTTGATTTCGACAAGGCCGTCGAGCTTCCCAATATCATCATCAACGCATACGTTATCCGCAAGGCGTTGATAAGAAAGCATTACCTGTCCACCACCTGCTCTCATTGGGCTGTCAAGCATCCCGAGTCCAAACTCAAGGCTCACGTGAAGCCCAGCGTGGAGTTTGAGCTTGACTACGCAGAATTCCTTGACGATGCGCTTGTGGAAGCATTTGAACTACACGAGTCGTTCCAGAGGAATGCAGATCGGGATCCGAAGGACCGCGAGTGGTGGATCTTGAAGCCCGGAATGAGCGATCGCGGCCAAGGCATTAAGCTTTTCAGCACTGAAGAAGAGCTGCAAGGGATCTTCGAGGCCTGGGAAGCGGAGCGCCCCGACTCCGACGACGAGGACGAGGAAGACCACGGCCATCGTCACGATGACGAAAGGACAGCCAAGATCCAAGGCGCAGATGCCCGCAGCGACGACGGATCGGACGGTGAAGACGCTGCCACGAATGGCGGCAATGGCTGGAGCCTCGGCTTCTCATCCATCCAGGTGACGCAGGAGCAGAAGGAGTACATCATCACCTCGCAGCTGCGCCACTTTATCGCGCAACCCTACATCCACCCCCCGCTCACCTTCGACGACCGCAAATTTCACATCCGGACCTACGTCCTCGCCGTCGGCGCCCTGCGCGTCTACGTCTACCGACCCATGCTCGCCCTCTTCGCCGCCGCCCCCTACGCCGCGCCGTGGCAGAACAGCGACTCTGACTCCAACGACGGCCAGCCCGACCTCCGCGCTCACCTCACCAACACCTGCCTCCAAGGCTCCGACACGCGCGAGGGCAGCGTGCGCGCCTTCTGGGACCTGCCCGACCAGCTGTCCGCTTCGAACACGCCATCCCACGCCGCGCTCTCCGCCCTGCCCGAGGGGTGGAAGGAGCACGTCTTCGCACAGATCTGCAGCGTCACGGGCGAGGTGTTCGAGGCGGCGGCGCGCGGCATGATGATCCACTTCCAGCCGTTGCCCCAGGCGTTCGAGCTGTTCGGCGTCGATTACATGGCCGATGCGCAGGGCAACGCGTGGTTGCTGGAGATCAATGCCTTCCCGGACTTTAAGCAGACGGGCGATGATCTCAAGGGGCTTGTCGAGGGGTTGTTTGAGGAGACGGTGGACGTGGCGATCAAGCCGTTTTTCCAGCTGCAAGGCGCGAAGCCGGAGGGGACGGAGAAGCTGAGGCAGGTTTTGGATATTGACCTGGGGAGGAGATGAGGGGCCATGATGTTTTGTTGCATGCATGGATTCGTTTCTGCTTGTTTTGGAAGGGGGAGCTCTGGTGCCCAACTTGGATATTGTCTCGAATGCTCGTTCTGATGTGCAAGGATGGTTGCTGGAGACGCGTTGATTGCATGAATGACCACTGCTTGGACTTTCCGCGATGTGAATAGATGTCGTTAGATCACCCGACAGCGTGGTAGATTTCCCCGCTCGACAGCCCCCCTGATATACGAGGGATGCCCTTGATCGCGGGGGTTAGCCGCCCTGAAGGTTAATAGTCCTCCTAATCGATAGCCAGGATCCCGTTCTATGACCTTATCGGCCATCAGTACCCCCCGACGCCAACCCCGCGGGAAGAGGAGCTTGGGCCACCGGCGCGCAATTCCATCCACCTCGTTGAATCCTCTCTCTCCCCAACTCTCCTCCGCCATTGACCAGCAGCCACATCCGCTGCAAACCACCATGCCCGCTCTCCGCCCCCTGGCGTGCCTGCTCCCATGCTCCCCACCGACGAACCTGTTCCTTGCCGCTTTGCGCCCGCCACAGCCGCCCTCGCTCCACCACCACCACCACGACGCTCGCCGCGCCCTCTCCTCTAAGCCATCACCACCACCACCACCACCCCAGCCCGCCTCCGACACCGCCCCCATCCTCAACCGCGACGCCACCGCCTCCGCTACCGCAACCAACATCCTCCCGCTCATCGCGCACCTCACCTCCACAACCCCGTGGCGCCTCACGCGCGCGCGCACCGGCCTCGAGCGGCACTACGTCTTCGGCTCGGCCTCGGCCGCGCTCGCCTTCGCGGAACACGTGCGCGCGTGGGCGCGCGAGCGCAACCACGACCCGGAGTGGGCGGGGTGCGGGCGGGCGGTGTTTGTGCGGTGGACGACGCACCGGCCGCGGGGGCTGGGGCAGGGAGATGTGGAGGGGGCGAGGGAATGCGAGAGGGTTGCGAGGGAGGTGTTGGGTGCGGTGGAGGGGAAGAAGAAGGGTGTGGGCGAGGGGGAAGAGCGGTGGGTGGTGAGGGGCGGCGTGGAGGACTTGCGGCCGGAGTGGAGGCGGATGGCGAAGCCGACGACGGGGCGGGAGTCGAGGGCGGGTCTGGAGGAGGTGTGGGGGTGGGTGAGGGAGAGGGCGATGGGTGGGGAAGGGGAGGCCGGGTACTGGCCCGTTTGGAGCCATGTTTATGGGGATGCGTGCGTGAGTCAGACGAGATGGAGGGTTGTGGAGGGTGAGGATGGGCGGGTGGTCGGATTTGAGAGGGAGCCGTATAAGGGGTCGGAAGAGGAAGAGCGCGTGTGGGAGTTAGAGTTGGAGAGACGCTCTGGAGAGACGGATCCGAAAGACCGCATGGGGAAAACGCTGCATGAATTGTTGGTAGAGATGCTGTGGGGAGGTGGGCGGAAGAAGTAGGGTCGAGCTGGTGTGGTACTCGAAGGTTCGGGTCAGCCATAAGCAGAGGAAAAGCTGGAGGAGAGGATGTAAATGCGCTCGTTGCGCTGTTATGTGCAGGGCACAACGCTCTGTGTACCAGCAGTAATGTCCGTCTCATAAAGGCCTTGAGAGAATAAAAAAAAAATGTAAATTTTTTCACTGTAGGGTGTAAGCAAGATACAATCGGCATGGACGCTCATGTCTTCGACACAAATTGTATGTACAAAGCAAAGGCAATCATCAGCGATGGCGTATCTCAGAATATGAAAGCAGCCTATGACTGCGGTGACAGAAGAGTTAAGATGGATGTTACTGTAACTATAATACAACACTGGGGAGGCCAGCATGCAGGATAGCGGGATGCTGTGACTTGATACTTGTGACGCAGATGGATGTCGTAGAGACTTGGCTGCATTTCTCAGGCGTCCTTCGTCGCGGTGCGCTGGTCGTTTCCTAGCCTTTTCCAGCACTCCCGGAATGCCTCCATCTGATGATGAAGAGTCAGCCCGTGAAATGACACAGGAAACGTAGCAGAAGGGCTGGTGACGATGATTCGGCCGGCAGAGCCGCGGGCGTGTCGGATGGGGGAAAGTGTTGGGCGACGCGCGAGCGGAGTCGGCGGGCTGAGGGCAGGGCAGCTCACCTCTTTCTTACAGGCACGCCAGTCCTTCTTCTCAAAGTAGCAGTCCGTCATCTTCGAATTCTCCACCGCGCATCCGGTTGAGAAGATCCGCTTGTCCCTGGGCAGCCGAAGTCAGCGTCGGAGAGAAAAGGCGACGCCGACTCCCGGCCATCGGCTTACCAGTCATCGGGCTCATCGTCATCGGCCGCTTGCGCTGCCGCTGTCCTGCTCCGGTCGTTCGACATTTCAAGTAGTTGCTCTTCTTGAGTTGCTTCTCTTGTCTTCGGTCTCTCGATTTCAACGGCTCGTCGCTCGACTTCGTTTCGGTTGAGGCTCGGAAGTGTCGCCACCACCAAGCACCACCGCAACCGCAAGTCACGCTCCAGCATGGCGAGCAAGCGGACGAACGTGCTCGTCTACTCCGGTGAGTCAGGAGTGCCAAATCCACTATCAGACCTTACTAACTCAATGTCCAGGCAATGGCAGCACCGTCGAGAGCGTGCGGCACTGCATGTGGAGCCTCCGCCGGCTCCTCTCGCCCAACTACGCCGTCATCCCCGTCGACGGCAACGCCATCATCAAAGAGCCCTGGACTGCATCATGCGTCCTGCTGGTTATTCCCGGCGGCGCCGACCTGGGGTACTGCCGCACTCTGAACGGCGAGGGCAACCGCCGCATCATGCAGTATGTCAACCGCGGCGGCAACTACCTCGGCTTCTGCGCCGGCGGCTACTACGCCTGCAAGCGCTGCGAGTTTGAGGTCGGCGACAAGAAGATGGAAGTTGTCGGCGAACGTGAGCTCGCTTTCTACCCCGGAACCTGTCGTGGGCTCGCTTTCCCGGGGTTTGTGTATCATAGCGAGGCCGGAACGCGGGCTGTCGAGCTGAAGGTTAATAAGGAAGCTCTGATGGGCAGTGGTGGTGCCGTCCCCGAGTCTTTCCGATCTTACTACAATGGAGGCGGCGTCTTCGTTGATGCAGATAAGTTCAAGGATCGCGGCGTTGAAACTCTGGCTAGCTACACCGGCAAGCTTCACGTGGATTCTGGAGAGGGAGCGGCAGCAGTCGTATACCGCAAGATCGGTGAAGGAAACGTCATCTTGACCGGCCCGCATCCGGAGTCAGTAAAACGTCCTAAGCATCTTGAGCAATCACTAATACCAACAGATTCGCCGCCGTGAATCTCAGCAAGGGGGAGGACATCCCCGGCTACGACAAAATTGTTGACGCCTTAGCCGAGGATGACAAGCAGAGGACCGATTTCCTCAAGGCTTGCCTGATCAAGTTGGGACTGCAGGTTAACCAGGAAGCACAAGCGGTACCATCCCTTTCCCGCCTGCACCTCACCTCCTCCAACCCCTCAGATGTGGCGGAGCTGGTGTCCTCATGGTCCGACATCATCACCCTTGAGAAGGGAGAAGAATACATCAAGGGCGAGAACGATACTTTCCACCTAGAAAAGCCCTCATCGTGGTCCATGAGCACCATCACTAAAGCCGTCACCTCCATCATCCCCGGCACGAGTGGAGGAGAAGAGGAGAAAAATTCAGAACCCACTGACGGCGACACCGCCGACAGAATCCTCGACTATGACGCCATCACCAAGCGCCTCGTCCCCCACGAATCCGACCGCCCCGCCAGCAAAGAAACCCCCTACTGGAACCACGACGCCTTCTTCTCCAACCTCGCCCACTACCAATCCACGACCCGCGACACCGACCACACCTTCGGCCACTACCTCCTCTACGGCGAAGTCGTCACCAGCACCAACACCATTCTCGAAAAGAACCCCAAGCTCCTCGCACTGCTCCCCTCCGGCCTCACCGCCACCGCAACGACCCAGATCGCCGGCCGCGGCCGCGGCTCCAACGTCTGGGTCTCGCCGCCTGGCTCGCTGATGTACAGCACCGTGCTGCGCCACTCCGTCGTGCTCTCGCAATCCGCGCCCGTCGTCTTCATCCAATACCTCGCGGCGCTGGCCACCGTGCAGGGCGTGCACGCCTACGACGCCGGCTACTCCACGCTGCCCGTCCGCCTCAAGTGGCCCAATGACATCTACGCGCTCGACCCCACCACGCCCGCGTTCAAGAACAACAGCGCCACGACCAGCCCGTCCGACTTCGCCAAGATCGGCGGCGTGCTGGTGAACTCGAGCTACCAGGGCTCGTCCTACACGCTCGTCGCCGGCGTCGGCGTCAACGTCGCCAACGCCGCGCCGACGACCTCGCTCGACGCGCTGGCGCGCGCCAAGGGGCTGCCGCCCTTCCGCGCGGAGAAGCTGCTCGCGAGCATCCTCACGCGGTTCGAGGCGCTGTACCGCGAGTTCTGCAGGGACGGTTGGAGCAAGAGCATCGAGGAGACGTACTACCGGTACTGGCTGCACAAGGACCAGGTGGTGACGCTGGAGCAGGAGGGCGGGGTCAAGGCGCGCGTGCAGGGCATCACGCGCGATTGGGGCCTGTTGGTGGCGGAGGAGCTGGGGTGGGAGGATCGCCCGACGGGGAAGGTGTGGGCATTGCAGAGTGACAGTAATAGTTTCGATTTCTTTAAGGGGCTGTTGCGGAAGAAGGTGTGATTGTGGAAGGTGGAGGGAGGAATCTCTGCTAAGAGCTCTGGGCACGTCAAAGAGGGGATAAAAAAGTCCATTCAATGAATGATATTTGCGCTTTTTGGCGTATTCACTTGCGGACTCTTCGTCTAACCAATTCGTTTCGTCCAGATATTTTCCACCTCAGCAGCAGACCTCTACAAAATCGTCACAACCTGCTCGTCCTCATCTTCCTCCTCTCCATTCGCCGTGATCTGCCTCGCCCCATTCGCCGCCTCCCTCATCTCGGGCGGCAGGTCCTCCTCCTCGCCCTCCTCCTTCCGCATGATGATCTGCACCACGCGATCCGCCGCCTCCCTGACATCGTCGTCCTCGACGTGCAGATGCGTTTCGCGCACGATGGGGTACACCTTGATCGCCCTCAACACCTCGCGGGCCGGCCGCGTCGTTGTCAGGAGTAGCAGCGTCTCGAGGTGCGTCTTGACAATGTCGTTCTCGGGCTCGCGCACCTTGTCAGGCGGCAGCAGCTGTACCTCGTCCAACATGCCCTCCGTATCCTCGTCCGCGTACTCCTCGCCGCCCATCAGCGGCAGCAGGATGTACGGCAGCAGGTTCACCTTATCGCCGTCCATCAGCGCCGGGTGGGCGTCGACGTCGAAGCACACGTTCTTGATGGTCGACGCGACGCCGCGGCGGCGGATGGTGGATTTGTGCTCGGTGAAGACGATGAGCTTTGTGATGGGAATGATATCGGCGTCGTACGGCTGGGGCGTTGTCAGGTAGGCGCGGCCGGAGGCGTGCTTGGCCATGTCGGCAAACAGGTAGGACAGGTAGTCGTAGTCGGCGTGCGGGTTGAAGCGGCCCTCGGCGCCTTTGACAAAGCAGTCCATGAGCTGGTCCATGGCGATTTTGCTGGTGGACAGGCCGGCGGGGACGGCACGCTCGAGGGTGAGGAGGCGGGCGAGGGAGTCGGATTTGGCGAGATTGGCCAGTAGCATGGCGATTTCATTGGCATGGGGCTCTTTCGGGCTCTGTGAGGCACGAGAGGGGTTAACATGGGGATCTGAGCAAGCAACGGAGCGGTGGTGCTGGTTAACTGACATACTGTTATGCGGAGGAGCAGGGACTCGAGGAAAGCGTCGTCCTTGGCCAGGTTCTCGCGGTTCTCCTCGTCGTCGGTGAGGTTGACGAGCATTGTGAGGGCATTTTTGGCTATGGGCTGTGGTCTGCCGGTCAGCAGCGCGTCTGTGGATGGCCGGGCCTGCGAGCGCATACCGTGTAGTCCTTCACCAGCAGCTTCAGGTCCTTTATTGGTTCCAACTGATTGCGCTTGAACAGCGAGGGTTGGGCGGTAGAGTATCCGACCAGGTTCTCGGCGGCTGCAGTGGGCGCATGTCAGAACTGGGGGCGTGAGAGATTGGGCGCGCGTGGTAGGCAGGCCTCGCATACCGATCTGGCGGATCTGGGAGTTGCCATGGTGCAGGAACTCGACAAGCTGTGAGGCGCTCGGTCAGCGGTGCGCGACAAGGGATCTGGGGGCTGGCTGACCTCTTCTAGCTCGGTAGGCATTTTGGCGAGCGGTGGGTGGTGGAGAGACGGGCTGCGTCATGGGCGAGACTTTTTTCGCGGGGCTTTGGGCTTATCGGTCGCTTATCGCACGCGGGTCCTATTTTAAGCGCCCATCTCCCTTCCTCTCTCGCCTTCCCTCTTCCCCCCTCCTCCGATGCGCAAAAAGACGCCCTCCACCCCGAATGCTCATCACACAGCGCTTGTTTCGTACACCCCGCGTGACGCCTCCATCGCCTTACCATTCGTTGTACCCCCAAACAGTCCACTATTGCCTGGGTGTCCATGCAGCTGCTCCCAAAAAATCCCAGCCCTTCCTTCAGCTCCGCAGTGGCTGCCCCTCTGTTCTTAAAATATCCCCGTGGCAGTCGTCGATAAACGCCATCGGGTGAGAGTGGATGCAGTTTCGGTGGCCTGGAACTGTCGTTCTGCTTGCTTTCCTGGGATGCCCAGGTTGTGGCCGGTCGCTATCATGGACTGTCGAAGAGTTCGCTCTAATGCCGTCTGGACCTCTTCCATTTAGGCTACGCTGTTGCGTGCCGTCCTCTCACACCGGGAACCCTACGACTCCGTTTCCGACCCGTCTAAGATTGGGGTTGTGTGGAATGGTAGCTTACGCGCTCCGGCACACCGCTACCATGATAGCCCCACGAAAGAGGGTTACGAGATCCGATATCACACCCGAGAGCCAGCATGTCCGCATGTAAGCTATGTTCCGGCCAATCGCAGCTGCTTCGCAATATGGGTATGCACAGTCACATCCCAAGTTGGGCGGTTGGTGGATGCCAAGCCGAGGTGGGCGCTTAACGCCAGCCGTTCTCATCCAACCATCCCCCAAGCCCACGAGGCCCATTGGCCCACCGCTCCGTGTGAAAACGCAGGAACACTGCACATCAGCCGCTATTGCTTCTCGGCGGGCCGAATTGCAACTCCCACTTTGACTTTCTATATCTCCGCGCCCCTCCGCTTGGTTTGCCCATTTCTGCATGCTGCCTTAGACGCCTGGACGTCTGCCCCCTTCCAACACATTCACTTTCTGTTCATCTTTGCCGCAAGACTGGCTCTTGTCCGGCGTTTGTCCTACCGTAATACATTTAATTGCTAGATTCCACTCGTTACTATACCCAAAAAGCGGACCGCCATGTCTTTTCAGCTATTTCCCCCTCCGCCGAAGAAACAGAAGCCCATCAACCTCAAGCGGCCAGTCCAGCCATCCAGTCCCGAACCTGCTGTTGAATTGCTTGAGCGTGCGAAGGCGCCGGTCGACTTCCACGAACTTGTCATCAAAGTTAATAACTCCAATCCCTCCTCCCCTATTTCCACGCCTCGCCAGGCACACGTGGGTTCTTCGACCGTCGGGAAATCGCAGCCGAAGATCACCATACCGGAGAAGATCAAAAGCGCGTCCCAATCCAGCACGCCTCAAACCCGCAGTCGATCGTCGACATTGCGCTCCGGCGATGGCAGGACGACACCAAGTTCAAGTGGCATTGCTGGCCGCTCGCCAGACACTTCTTCCCCTGGCCAGCATCCGCCCTTGTCCGGAGACACCATCTCGCCTTCATCCCAGGCAGATCGCCAATACACGGCCTCTCCCTCCTTCTCTGATGCTTCCACTCTTGTCCGGAATCAAAGCACTGCAACGCATAAGACTAAGCTGAGCCAGATCAGCCCCAAGGAGACACCTGTAATGCGATCGATCTTTCCGCGGTACAATCCGGATCTTCGACTTTCACAACAGCCGTACCGACCAACGCAGTCATCTCCAACGGACATTCCAAAAGACAAGATTAGTCGAAAGCCTTACTCTCCCACTTTCTACGTTCCGCACGCCAATGTTCTACGAAGCAATTCGGCAGAAGAACCGTACTACACCCCAAAGATTGAGCTCGGCGCTCTCTGGGATGCCGCCAACGGGAAAGCCAGACCAGAAGCCAAACGGACCTATGCCCTACAGATGCACTGCCGCAAAGTCAGTCCAGATAGCTCACCCATCGACGGGCAAACCTTTGTCTTCGGATCCTCTCCCATCCAACCCTTCTACAGCCTAGAGCAAGCTCTAGCCGACAAAGCCACAGGGGAGACGCAGCCCTGTGAAGTCCTCATAACGCGCAACAACCCTACCCAGCCGACAGCGCAATCTCTCCCAGTCGCACACCTCCAGATCGAAACACCACCGCCGCACGCCCCTCCTCCCCCACCAGAAACGTTCTATCAGCGACTGGATCTCATCCCGCAACCCACGCAGATCACGACCATCACCCCGAAAGTCGCCATCCTCGCCGCGCTCGAAGCCGCCGCGCAGTCCCCCCGCGCCTCCAATATCGCCACCTTCGACCCCACCGCCGAGTCGCCCGCGGCCGCCCAGCTCGCCACGGAGGTCATGGCCGACTGCGAGGCGCGCAACGCGTGCCAGCTCTTTCACTGCGCCGTCTCCGAGCCGCTGATGCCGCCCTACGAGACGTGCAAGACAGGCACCTACGAGTTGCGGCACCCCACGCTCGGCGCCTTCCCCGTGGTGGTGCAGGGGGACGTGAGGCGAAGCCTCGCCGCCGCCGTTGAGGTCAGCAGAAGCAGCAACACCAACGCCAGCAACAGCGGCGGCGGCAATATCGGCGGCGGTCCGTCTTCCTCCGGCAGCGCCGCCCGCAGCACCAGCCCCCTCGCGCATATCCCCACCACCATCACCCTGCTCAACCCCTTTGCCGCGCCTCGCGCTCCCACGCCGTCGACCTCGCCGCTACCGCCTCCCCCTCCGCCGTTATTATCATCATCCTCCTCCTCCTCCTCCTCCAACCTACCCCAGAACAACCAGCGAGCTCTGACCCCGACGCGTCCCCCCACTCCCGCCCCGGACGAAGTCCTCGCCCGCCTCTCCCTGCACACCGCCGCCCTGACCATAGACGCTGCCGCCATAGCGGCTTTGGGCACGGACAAGAGCAATCCGCACGCGCACTCGCCGCACCCGCACATGATTGACGTGGCTGTCGCGGCGGTGATGGCGGTGCTGGTTGCGGAAGGGCGAAGAGAGGGGAGTCCCGGCGGTACGCCCCCGCAGGCCGTGTACGGGGGCGGGCAGTGGCCGACGGGGGGAGATGGTGGGGGAGCAGGAGCAGGAGCAGGAGCAGGAGCAGGCGGGGTGTTGATGTTCGAGGGCCCGCCGACGGCGGCGGCGAGGAGGGAGTGGCCGGGGAGGAACGGGGTTGCGGACGCGAGGGAGGTGTTGAGGGAGAAGGTGCGGCCGTGGAGTTGGGGGTGGTGGTTCGGCGAGGATGCGGCGAAGGAGGAGAGGCGGCGGGCGCGGATGGAGGAGAAGAAGCGGAAGGGGAAGAAGGGCGTGGTGGACATCGAGTTGGGCGAGATGGTCAGGGGCCCGGTTGCGGCGGCGGAGCGGAGGGCGGCGGAGAGCGCTGCGAATGGGAAGCACGAGGGACAGGAGCAGGGGAACCATTGGTTGGTCGAGCTGGCGTTGATTCTGTTGACTTTTGCGTTCAAGACCCTGGTGTTCTTCGTGAAGCTAGTATTTAAGATACTGGGGAAGGTGATCGGAGGGTTGAATCGGTGTGCTGCAAAGTCTTGAGCAGGCGCCATGCTCTTGATGATTGATGAACACGATTTTTACTCTGATACCTCGCATAGCTTGATTTAGTAGGCTGTATGTAGCTACACGCTGCGATGAAAACGCTTTCATTTTGAATTTTATTTTATTTTTCTCTGTCATATTTGGCCAATGTAGTTCTATAGCACACCCTCATTCACTTTTGAGCATCTTCTGGCCCATTTCAGCTGTAACATACAACTCTTCTTCCGCCTAAGGGCTATGAAAGCGGACTGGCATGGTAATTCATGCGCCTTGTATCCGTGCTCGATCTGAATTGTACCATCAGCTTGTGTAGTGCAAGACAAAGCCAGATGTGCGTGCAAAGTCACTTACCCATGCGAGATTTCTGTCGCAGCGAAGCCACGTCTATGACTTAAAAAAATCCTACTAACCGTACCGACGTCGCTGAATCCTTAACCAGTAAAAAATTAAATTATTCTGAATAATTAATAGCTCGTCGTTATTGATAGTATACAAGATGCAGTAGAAAAGTAAATAAGATAGAAAGAGATTACCGTCTGGCCCTTGCTTGGATCAAGAACAGCCTCTAAGGATGCCTTGACTGGTTCAAGCCATGGCTTGTCAATGGGGAATCGTGCCACTGTCCAACAGCTGAGGGCAGCGATGAAGTTGAATACAGCCAGTCCAAGGTTTTCCGTGGCTAGCAGGCCGGCAATCGTATAATTTGCGTTCAGCGCCCACAAAGTTGCACGCGCGCACGGCTTCCCTTTCGAATCCAGAAGTTCCAAAACTCCAAATGGTGACAGCACTCCGGGGGGACGAAGGTGTTCCATACTACAGAATCTCGTGCCAGGGCATCATGTTAACTTTATCCTTTGGCCTCTCAGTCCGGAGCTCCACGCTCAACTCGCGGCCAAGGCAACGCGCAACGTCTTGCAACACTCCCATCGTCTCGACGCTCGGATAAAAGGGAGGTTGGCCCCGCAGCACCGCCTTTGCGCGCGTATCGCACCGCTCACTCTTTTCTACGACGGCGAATTCGAAGCTCTGGTAGCAGTTATCATGGTAAGGAATCAGCCCGAACCAGAACATGCGAAGCTTCGGCATCCTGGTCGCCGCGCGAGCAGCTGCCAGGTAGAGCTTCTCAAAGAGCTCCTCCACTGGTTTAGTGCGGAACCGGCGGACTTTGCGGTAAGCCGGTCCCCGCAAGTCTTGCTCTGCTTCGTCTTCATCGTCGTCGTCGTCGTCGTCGTCGCCGCGCTCTGGGCCATCCGTCCCACGAATACTTCCGATCTGAGCGCCTTCCAAATCCCCGGTCTGGTCATCATCTGGGCCCCCGCCCTCGTCATCCGTCTCACGCTCCGAGACGGCCGAGGGATCGTTCGGGTCCCGCTCGAAGAGCCACTGGCCGGCCGTGTTCTCGCCGCGGAAGCCGACCCTGAGCGTGGCCAGACGAGGCCAGAATGGGAGGATGCCGAATTTCGCGTCAGCCGGCCAAAATAGCTCAGTGTCAACTATGCAGTGGGTAAGGTCTAGCTGGACCAAGTTCTGTGAGAGGATACGTATTGAAGTAGCGACCAAGTCCACAGGTAAGGGGATTCCAGCGTCTGAATTAGTGATGCGGCCTCGACTTTGGGTCAAGATTGGTGGGTCGTGTCGCTGATTTGTTGAAGCCTGGTACCAAGTGCCGATGCGCAGCGTTCGCAGCGAGGCAGAGCAAGCGGATAGATATTGTGCCATTCCTGACGAGCGAAAAAAAAAAACTCAGTTGTAATCCCTGTATCCAATAATCATTTTTTGAGCACTCACCTGCCCTGACAGCTCGTCGCGATTCCGCGTCGGCGAAGGGATATTCGACAACATCGGCCCAGAGAGTTTGCAGGTTTGGAAGACGTGCGGCAATGGCAGTAGCCGAGACAGGGCATATCTTCCTGTCGGCGAGGGACAGTATGCGGAGCTTGCGCAGGACATGAACTTCAGGAAGTGGGGTCATCCCGATGAGTTCGAGATAGGATGTCTTGTATCGCCGGGATCGCTCCTCGTTCTGGGGCAGGAGGCGGCTACCTAGCGCATCCGGGGGAATGTATTGCTCCAGGTCATCGGCGACGTCTTGTGGTGACACAAACTTATGCAGCATCAAGCAAACGCCAGGGTGGTTGGGAGGCCAAGCTGCAAGGATACTGAATAGCTCATAGAGGGAGCGTGTGAAGACGCGACTGTTGCATTGCCGGTCTGCTTCACTTTCAACCTGCTGCCAAGGTAGCTCATCATGCAAAATGCGTAGGTCAATATGGCGCACGAATCTGCAACGACGGCCGGTAACGACGAGGGGAAAGCCGTGCAGGCGAGCGGGAGTGAGGTACAGCGTTCGGAATGTGTGCTGCTCGACGGCATTCTGCCACAGCCGGGAAACGGTTGAGAGGGACGATAGCCAAGGCCTTGGGCCTTGTTTCGTAAATGTCAAACTGGCGTGAATGCATGACGGCCGCTGGAAGGTTTCGCGTGGATGCAAGGCAATAAGCTCAGAGAGAATGATGTCGACGATTTCCTGGCTGAGGTCCTGGATCGACATGCTTTTCGGGGCTGAAACTGGTGAGCATGGGAGAATGGCAAGTAGGCTAACAGTTTTTCAGAGGAAAGTGCTGTGCCAGGGAGAACTAGATGGTGCGGATGAGCTCAGTTACGCGACGCAGGTCAACCGTGGAACGCGACGGCGAAATCTCCTTTGTTCTGCATCAGGCCTTTCTTTGTGGCAATCGCTCACTTCGGCAGCAGGTAAAAAGCATCAGTTCCTTGGCAACCCGCGCTTATCCACTACCGGCGGCGGTTATAGACTGCCACATCTACCCACCAGGCGGTCAAACCAGAGATTTATTGCGACTCAGTGCTGTGACATCAAGAATCACATCCCGCTTGCTCATGCGGGTGAAGACTCTTTTGATTATCGCTTTTATTCCTTCTCGGCATCAGCAGCATCGCCAGTCGGCAGTCCCGCTAGTTTTTCTTCTTGTTGTTGGTTAGCCTTAGGGGCAGCGGCCTCTCTTCGCGCTGATTTCTTGTTCCATCTTTTCTCAGCACGCCACAAAGATATCGAAAGGCAGCAACGTGGCGCGGTGGGTCTTGACAAGACTGCCCGGCCAACTTCACTCGCTGTTTGAGTTGGCGTTCGGGACACATCCCAGAGGTCAGTGCGACAGAGGTCGTGTAAAATTTCAATCATGCGTTGACCGATTGGCACTGGATTCACAAAGGCCCAGGGAAGGTTCGAGGCATTCTGCCTGGCCAGGGCCCCAAGCATTGTTCAGCTCCCGTGGCTGAATATGGATCGCACTTGTCTGTCATTACACTTGCTTCAGTTGTCAGTGACGTAGCCCAATGGTCGTGACAATAATCGACAGCCTTGATACGGGTATCCGTGAGAAACCCATCATGACGACTAGGGGTTATTGGAGATGCAGCATATAAGGAGAATAGGTAAGAAAATCGGCAGTCTGCGAAGCTACTAATAATTTGCTCTATATTTTTCCGAAGCTCAGTCTTGGGCAACAATAAGCTGTAAGTAATGGGCAACAAGTTCAGGGCAGAATCGCCGCCCAGTCGTGTGGCAAAATGTTGCGTGAGCTCTTCGTTCTTCACGCCTGGTCTTTCTATATCAGTTTGAACGTCATACGACTTTTTCTCTTTTTTTTTTTTTACCATGGAAGAACTCTTTTCTTACGACTCCATCTTCCGAAAGCGCTTTCTATTTGTAGGGCTACGGAGCCGTTGTGGTTTAGCGTTTATACACAGCCTTCCCCCCATCCCCGCACTGCACTAAGTCCGGCCCCCGCTCTAGGCAGCCATGGCAAGTGCAGTTCACCTGGAGCGCCAAGCCATCCGTGAGCATAAAGAGTTGGTTGTCCGCCATGCCTGCATAGCACTCAGTCCGCTGAACGGCGTGCGACATGTGGAATATCCACCGATCAGATACACCACTAAAACCTTTGATGACCCAATCGCCTACAGCGTCAGACGTGCATCGCTACCTGCTCGCCGTTTCCGTCAATTCTTCCCAGCATGAGTTATGCAGCAAGTTGCGGAAGGAGGAATCCAATGGAGAGAGGCGTCGTTGCACGGCCACGGTCTACATTTGCACTGGAATCTGTGCTCTGCTTCAAATGTCAAAGCAGGGTCTCCGATTCGGTTGGCGACATTATTCCGAGGCATATTTCGCAGGCGCAGAGCTGCGGGACCTGCCGGTTTTTCCACAAAATGTCCAACTTGGACATCGAATTTTCCGTCATTCCTCTCCATGATTCGCACCTTCAAGGTACCATATCCATCAAAGAGGTTCCCAGCTCGATAGAGTTTCACCACCTCCAGCACCAACGCCAGTTGGTGGCCTCGCTGAGTTTTGAGAGACGCCGGGAAGAGCCACCCGCACATGCTGCGTGGCTGGACTATCCGGCGTGGCAGCAAAAGCTCGAATTCTGCCGGAAGCGTCATCGCGAAATTTGCGGGGCAGAAGTGTGTGACCCGCTTGAAGGCCAGAGGGTTATTGACTGCAGAACTTTGGAAATAGTTTCAGCCTCGAGGCTGACCCCGTACGTGGCTCTTAGCTATGTTTGGGGCCATTCATCCACAAAACCTCGCAGCATCCCAGTCGGGTCGAAGCTTACGGATTTGTCTCTCCCTATTGAGAAAACAATCGAAGACGCCCTTTTTGTCACCACGAAAATGGGATTCGATTACATCTGGATTGACAGGTATTGTATTGATCAGTCCGAGTCCAAGAAGCACCTTCAAATTCAGCATATGGACGTCATTTACCGGAATGCCGGCCTTACAATTCTCGCCGCAGCCGGCAAAGATCCAACATTCGGTCTGCCTGGTGTAAGCACTACCCCATTCACTCAGTTGCTCAGCTTCGATACTGGCTCATTCCGCATCAAGTGCGAAACAAACCCTGAGGAGGCTTTGAAGACCTCCACATGGAATACACGGGCATGGATCTACCAAGAGTACAGGTTCTCCAGGCGACGCCTAATTTTTACAGAGGAGCAAGTTACCTTTGGGTGTTGTCTCTCAGGGATAGACAACGAGGCCAGCGAAGAAGTGAACGAAAACAACGCAAGGGTGCCATTTCATCGCAAGCACAGTTACCAAAACTTTTCTTCCGTAATGGGAGGGGGATTTGGTGTTGGAAAGGCTAGCCTCATCACCAGGCTCAACGACCTCGCGCACGTGCGCACCTCCTATGATGAACCCAGCACTAGCGAAGATCCACGTGAAGCTTCGAGCGCTTATGCTCTTGCATACGAGGATCAGGAGATGTACAAAGCATACGTTTTGTCCAACTACTCCTATGGCGCTGGGAAGTTTCCATGGGACATTGGCCATCGGATCTGCGAGTACTCAACGCGGGAGTTGACGTATCCGTCCGATGCGCCCAACGCATTCTCTGGGATCTTGAGAGCCTTCGAAGACCTTGCACACCCCGTCTACCACCTGTGGGGAGTGCCGATACTCCCCTCGGTTCGGAAGCAGCAGACGCAAACCACAATCGAGGAGACTCCACTTCCGAGAAGTCGCTCAGACGGGTTTATTCTCGGGCTCTGCTGAAAACATGCTTCGCCTGCTACGCGCAGGCCATCTTTCCCGAGTTGGTCGTGGGCGGGTTGGAGCTGCGCAGTTTCATTCAAAGAAAAGTTTGCTCCATATGAGCCCTACGAGTCTCAGGGCCCGTGGGCCCAGAGTACTGAAATCGACGTGACGATAGAGTTGGAGAGTGGAGCAGAGCTTGCGTGGAAGGAATTCGAAGACCGCGGGATGAAGCAAAAGACGGCGCCATTTTCCCATTTTCTCTTACTCAATGCTTGGACTCTTCCTGTGAAGCTCAAGTATTACGTAAACGGAAGACGGGACAAATGGAGAACAGGAACAGAACCCGGTTTCTTTGCCACATTTGCGAACAAGACCGGCTGCCAATTGTACTGCCCAGCATTTCTCCTCGATAAGGACCTCGACCGATCCGTATTCACAAAGAGGACGCAGAGAAGGCTATTTCTGGGCATCGTTCTTGGATCATTTCGATGTCATGCGGATTATCCTTTCGTAATGCTTGTTGAGGAGAAAGAAGGTACTGCATACCGTGTTGGCCATTTTCTTCTGGGCCATCGCCACGTCTTCGAAGATCCGAGGACAGCGTCAGCGGAGGCTATTATAAGTGTCAGAGAACTGCAGACAAGAAAACGACGGATCAAAATAGGATGAAAAAGGTCAGGGTTAGAACTTCGTTCAATTCGTGCCAGTCTCCTAGACCTTGCTTCTTGCCCAGTGGTTCTTATCCTCCTACCTAACAGCGAACCCGAACAGCCACTCTTGCACCGATTACATCAAGCCGTCGAGAAATTACCAGTAAGGTTTGTGTCTGCCGGGATATTCGAACCATTCTGTAATGCAGGATCCGGCAGGAACTCTAGCATCATTCCGCTGACCTTGTTTTCCGGCCAGCACATGAACGAGTGCGGCGACCAACTGGCACATCCGCTGGACATGCTGCTCAGCAGAACTCTACAGCTCATCAAGCAAACAAGGAGCCAGGGGATCATCTTCGAATGCCCAGCGGTCCGGGAGAGGGTGAGCAGGATCGGGGAGGTTGACAGCGTCGCCGAGCTTGTGCAAGCGATGGTGGAGACTGACCGCGGAAATCGTCACCTTGCTAATCGTGGACGGAATAAGTCTTGATGATGATGACGAGCAGCGCACTGAGCTTGGTTGGGATGCGGAGCCTGCTCGGTCTCGCGACACTCGTGGTCTTCGGCTTCCCTCGTCGAAAACCTGGGTGTCCACAAAGCGGTGCTGACGTTCAGCAAATTTGGTCCATTTGGCTTGACCGATACATTCTGAGACGGCGAGCAGCAACGACAATTTGGAGACTGCCGTAAAGACCGATATGACAGCGTTCAGCCCCATAGACATCATCCTCCAGGACAGTGGTTTACCGTTCATGTTTGCCAAGATGACCGCGATTGCAACAACGCTCGCCAGCTTAGTGATAAGTCGAGTAGCTCTCACAGCTATAGGTCTCTGAGCCTTTGTAGTCGAGAGGGCTTGCAGAACGACCGAGGGCCATTCGCACGGCCGGATTCATCTTTGGCTGGATGCTGGATGTCCGAAGGTAGCAGCTGTCATGCATCCCGAGCAGACAGCGCGCTGTGTTCGCGGTCGAGGTTACCAGTAGATCCTTGCTGTATCGAGTGGTCCACGGTCGATACACGTGTGCTGGCTGTAGAGGAAGCGAGGTCGATCTCTCTCGGCTTCTGATTGGGGCATGGCCGATCATCGGGACAGCCTCGTCGATTGCTCGCATAGTGGAGACGTCATATTGCTCATGGTCGAGAGAGATTGGGAATCTTTTGAGTGCTCGTCGTATCGGGATGGGTGGTGACGCAGCGACCCGTCGGTGGTGGAAAGCGAAGGACGTTAGCCTCGCGGATTCCAGCGAGAGGAGCCTTTTATCGACCACCTATGGCTCCGAAGCGTTTGCTCCTACGGTGGCTGCCTGATAGTCACACGTTGCACTGCTGTGTCCTGCTTGTAACAAAGCAACTGGAATGTTTTCACCGGCGAGGGTGCTGCACGGCCCCCATTCCAGATGCAAGATGTCGCATCAGCTGGAAGCAGTTCTCCACGCAACGTCTGGTACCACCCAACGGCATGTGGAACGTGTGTGCTATGTCAGGCAAGTTTTCCCAGCCCCGAAATTTACTCCAACAGGCTTTTGAAACGAAATGGAACATGCAAAGGCAAACAGTTCATTGAGCGGGGGTATACAACTTGTGGCATCGGGCCTGCTGCGTGCGCACGGTGTAGACGAGAAGGAAAACTCCGCGCTTTTTCTTCTCGCTTGGGCAAAGAGGAATCATTTTGGAGGATCCAAAAACAAAACGGTGAAAGGATATGTGAAGCGGCTGCTATCAATAAAGCCTTATGCTCCATTCCCGGTCGCTCAACGTTCAGCGCAGCTGATGAGAGCATGAAAGTGATTGAGAAGAGAACTGAATCATGTCCTTGCCGAGAAATGCCCAAAGCAGTTTTTGTGATATCATGAACCAAAAGAACCGCAGCCAGAAGAGGGGGTATCATCATCCCTGCTAAATCCCAAAATATGAAGAAAAAGACGCAAAACATCTCTTGCCCTCTTTTTCCCATCGTCAAAGTCGTAACAAATCTGAGCCATATGAGCATTCATGCTCTTCCAATCTCACTCGTGCCATCCATCCCATCGTAGAACTCTCGGCTTCCGTTCTTCTGACCCACTTAGTAAGCCATCACACCCTGGGCGCGCTGAGCTCTGCCTTCGACTTCCGCAGGGTCATTTTCCACGTAGTTCAACCACATACCGACCCGGCCCATGCCACTCCTCGCTGGATCGCCTAATCCAGCCATCACGCTCGCCTCGACCGGTCTTGCAGCCTGGGGCTGCGCTTGGCCACCATAGGTGCCATATCCCATGTTCCGCGCAGTCTCCCTATCCGCTTCCGTCGCCCTGCGGTTGGTTGTCCGCGTCCGCCGAATGATGGTACTACGCGGCGCGCGTGGCGCAGCAGCAGCGACAGCCGGTGCACCAAAGTCATTCATGTGATGGCCAGCGGCATTGCCAACGCCGAGAACCTCGACCTCGATCTCGGGAGACTCGTAGCGCGAGGGCGCGGTGCGATGGCGATGGTGATGATGCCGGCGAGAATCGCCGGCCCGGCTGCCGCCTGCGTAACTACCGCTTCGACGCACACCGGTGCCTTCGGCGAGGTATTGCGACTGCAAACGGCGGGCGAGCATCTCATCTTCGCGCTCGAGGTCAGGATCATGGCCGCCAGCATAAGCTCGACCGCCTTGCGGAGCGTAGACGGGATGGGCTTGGCGGGGAGCAGGCACGGCGTACTGGTCGGGCCGAGCGTTGGGGGGAGGGCGCGGGGGTGGGGCTCCGCCGTGGGCGTCATGCTCGATGACGATGTAGGGCTCTGGTACGCGCATGTTCTGCAGGCGGTCCTCCTCGTCCAGGTGGGCGTAGTTGAACCAAGGGCACTCGCATGTTTTCCATTTGGCGCCGCAAAGCATGCAGAACTGAGCGGTGCAGCGGCAGGTCATGTGATTGCAGCCCTCTTTCAGCTCCACCATGGCCTTGCAATTATAACAGCGCTGCCATCCCGACTCTTTGGCCATCTCGGCAAACTGTTGAGCATCTTCATCCTTCGGGCACTCTTTCCGCAGATGCCACCTTCCGCCGCATTTCATGCAGACCTTGCCGCGGCAGCGAGGGCACTTGCCATACTTCCGACCGACAGCTGGATCCACGCGCACGTGCGAGGGCTTGATCCACTCGCCGCAGCCACGGGTTGGGCAGTACGTGCGGTTCTTGGCGGTGTATTCCTGGTACTTTTTGTTCCAAAGAACCTTGAACTTGGTGTCGAAGATGCGATCGACGAATTTGAGGGGAATGTGGTCGTTGGTGCAACATCGCGGGGGCATGTGCTGCGGGTCTCTCACGGAGAGCTCGAATTGGCGCTTGAGGCAGGTGTGGCACATGCGATGGCCACAAGGCAACCGCGGACAGCGAGAGGCGCGCACTTCATCCAGACAGATCATGCAGTCATACCTGGCGAGGAGCCGTGAGCGCACGAAGGAAGACTCTTCACTAACCGACTTACTTCTTTTCCGGCGTCTGCTGTGGCGCAGGCACCGGCCGAAATAAACCAAAAAGGCCGCTGTTTCTCCGGTTGTGGTGGGACGCAGGGGTGGCTGGTGGCGCGTCGGCGGGGGGAGATTTTATTGTGCCAGTTCTCCGCAAGGAGGGACGGGTCAGGGCGGGTCGGTTTTGGTCCCGGGCAGACATCGTCCTGATCCATGTCAACAAGCAGGCCGCCGGGCTAGCGACGTCCGAACTCCATACCTGCTCAACCTGACTCCATCGGCGCGACGCACAGAGGGCTCCGGCTCTCGTTCAACCTCGACATCGATAACGTGGGCGGCGGGCGACGATACGGTCCTCCTGTGAGCGCCTGAGCGCGAACGACTGTCACCCAAGTCCTCTTCGCGGGAATCCAAGGGCCTGCTTCTGCTGCCACCGCTTCGGGGAGTGCTGTAGACAAAGACGCCGCTGTCGCGATCCTCGCGCTCCTTCCTGCTCGGCCTGTCATGGCGCTTACTCTTGGAGTTCTTGCGCGCGCTCGCGGCACGCGTTAGGCGGGGATCCATTTCTGCAGTCGCGGCTGGAGCTGAGGGACGACGGTGGCCGTGGTCTGGCGGGCGGGCGTAGTACTCGGCACGGGCCTGGCGCAGGTGGTCTACGTCCGGGGCATCGACGGGGCTGGGCTCAGGCCGTGGGTAGCGGTCGGGCACGTCGTAGGTGTTGCGGCGCGGGCGGCGAGAAGAGCGATGGTGGTCGTAGTCGTAGTCGTGGTGGTCGTCGCGGCGGCGGTGGCGGTCGGGGTCCTTCACTCTGGGCTTGGGAGCGAAGATTGCTCCCACGCCGTCGAGCAGGTGAGAGAAGCGGCGCTGGTGGGCCATGGAGCTCGACTACGTGGGAGCAGGCAGCGGGCGGTGAGCGGGCCAATGAAAAGGTGGCTGGCAAGCGCCAGAGCCGAACGGGACCATGTGCGGGCGCAGCTCACACGGTCGCCGGGCGTTTGGCGGAGGACATGAGCATTGAAGGGTGCAGGTGACGGCAGCCGGCAGGTTTTGGGCTGGCGGACATTCGATCGGGAGCCTGAGCAAATCTTGCTGCGGAAGTTCTGACCTGAGAGTTTCAGCGTGGAGAGTCAAAGGGACGGCGGGCAGCCGGGGGGGTGCTTGCCGGGGCCTGTGGATGGGCGCCTGGGCTGGGGCTGCTCCCGCCGGCCGCGCGCGATCTCCGGCGAGGATGCCTCGGCCACGCGACAGCCCAGCCAGCCAGCCAGCGGGCGCGCTGCTGTCGCCCTACCTTTGCCAGCACAGCCCGGCCAAGCTCAAAACGGCCCTGCAACCTCGCACCGCTCTGCTCGCAGCTGCACTGCTGTCGTCACTCCTTCCCGGTCCGGCGCCTCCGTCACCCGAGCCTTCGCTCTCCCGATCTGGCTCTCGTGCTCCTCACCGAGCTCGCTCGGATTCCCTACCGTCCGCCACAGCCTGTGGCCGTGCCTTCGCAGCCTTTTCTAGCCGGTCATAGTACTGCTGCGCGAGTGACGCTTACATAATCCCACTCTCGGGCATGTAGTAAGTTCCCCCTCGGCCTGGCGCAGTTGTCGCTGGCGCTGACCATGACTAGGCTCAGTGGTAGAGCGCTCGCTTTGCAGAACTATCTCGAATGCGAGAGGTCCAGGGTTGTAAGTTCGAAACGCGCACCCAGTCCCGCCGGCACCGGTGCTAACCAAGCCGCAGCAATCCCCTGCTTGTCCACCAGACTCCGTCTTTTTGCACTATCCATGCAGCTAGCACTCGCTGCAGACTGTCTTTTTGGCCCGACAATGCACCCTGACGACATGGCTCCTCCCAGCGCGAGCTTGCCCTGTTCCTCTCGTCCAATCTGAATACCCTCCGCCCGCTGCCGCCCTGCCAGGAACGCGCCAGAAGCCTGATTCGACCGTCCGAAAAAGCGGTGGAGGCTTATTCGCCTGCATCCGTCGGCTGCATCCCCGGCCGCCCCACACCGCCCTCCGAGCACACTCTGCGACCACTTCAGCATTCCACGCTCCCAACGCCAGCCCCGTCTATCTTCCATGGCGCCCAGTGTGATGTCTTCGCCCCCGGGATCGAACAGAGGACCTATTTGATAGCCTACACAACACAACTCAATTCCCCCACGAGCAACTGCATGATACTATCCGAGAGCGGTGACCAATTACAACCTGCGGAGGGTGCTGCAGCGCAAGCCATTGCTTGTAATTTCTGCGGCGAGAAAAATTCGACCTCGCATTTTTTTTTTTTTTTCTTTGCGGATTCTGCCTCTCTGGAGACCGCCGAAGCCTATACCGTGACGGAGGCCGCGTTTTCCGCTGCCCGACAGTTGTGAATAGGACACCCCTACTCAAGGCAGGCCCTGCCGGTGTGAGCCGAACTGGACCGAGGACAAGCGTAGCACATTCCAAATGCGTTCGCTGATTTCGGGATGCACTGTTCCAGGGTTGGACACGGCGCTGGCTATAAATCATGGCGACCTCCCAACCTGAAGACTTCCTTTTTAAGGAGCCTTGCACGCCGTGTCCTACCCGCACTCCACAACTATGGCCAATCAACCGTATTTTGTCATCGTTGGACTCCCCACAGATGATAAGGTTCTCGCCGAGTACGACATCAAAGGCCTATATGGTTTGGATCCCAACGTCGCTCGCGACCATATGGTAGCCATGCACGCGGCGCTCAAGGAGGCCGGATATGGCTTTGACAGTACCATCCCTCTCTGCAAACAGCATACATGCACTGGACTGATCGTGGCTACACAGTGGTCCATGTCTCTCCTCAACACGGCACGGGCCCACTTACGGACGCTTTGGACCAAGCTGATCATTGCGATGGAGTCATTCTTGGCTACGGCATACGCGGGCATCCCTATCCTCAGATTACCGCCCTTCTGGAGGACCTGATAGCGGCGGTGCGGAGGCATCCCAAAGATCCCAAAATATTCTTCAACTGGAGCATCCCATCGACGGTGGACGCCTGCAAGAGAGCACTTGGGCAATCCTAATGGAACACTCAACCTCTATTCTTATGCCGAAAGTATCCTCTGCATTCCCTGCTTTGGGAAGAAGGCGTACGCAGGCCGATGGTCTCGGGGTTCTGTGACCTGGCCCGTCTTGAGCGTCACTAGAGATTTGTACCGGACTTCAAATTTTGAACCTAGTGATGTGAATACGGTTAGTCAGTACTCACGTGGTGTACGGGCTCGAAATATGTGGAGGGCAGTGATTTTAGATCGCATAAAAGGGAGCCAATGCCTGCCTCGCAATTTAATTTCTTGGTGCAGCCACAGCGTCTTCCGTGCCAGGCTGTAGAAGAGCTCTGCTGGGGAGAAATTCTGGGAAGCTATCGCGTCTTCGAGCTGAGGGATGAAGTTGCGGCGTGGGTGTTCTTCTGCGCTTCTGTACCCTGCTGGTGGCACGAATATCTTCGGCTTTGCTGTTATTTAAGTCACAGAAATCAGCTCTTGTAGTTGTTCGCGCGGATAAGCGGCCCGTGCCCGTAGTCACAGACGGCTCGAAGCAGGCTACGGAAGTCTGGCAAATCGGATCGAAACCCCAGTCCTCCTCCAGCTAAGCCCGTTCCTGGCAGGACAACGTCATTGAAACATTCACTTCCCTGGATCCCGCGGGGTGCCTTGGTTTGAGCCGCGTTTCAGCCAAAATGAAAAAAGTATTCTTCAGCCCGATCGCAGACGAGGCAGTCCGGAGGTGCGCCCGAGCTCGGCGTGCGTCGGAGATGTCCTATCAGCCGTCAACGCGGATCGGATATCCGAGCCCAGACCACAACGGTATAAAATTGAAAGTTATCAGATCTTCTTTCCTTTCCCGCCCATGTGCCTCTCTACCCTGTCCCCATTTGTTCGCCGCTCTGGTATGCTCTAATTTCTCACTCATATATTTTCTGTCAGCATACATTCCGTCCCTTGTTAAAGCCAATCACGCGTTTCCTCGCTATCTGGACCTCCAACTCCCCGCCTTTTCTTCCGCCGCCGTGCTTGAGGCAATTGCCCGGACCAACTTCAATAGACAGCCTCGCCTAATACCATTCCGCAAAGATGGGCTCCATCGCACCATCAACACCATCCGTCCTCTTCGTCACCGCCAACCTCCCCACCCCGGAAGATGAAGCCATCCGCTGGATCAACACCATCGAAGCCTACCTCTGCGACACCACCAACGCCTTCCGCGCGCGCGGCGCCTCCGTCCACCTCCGCACCCTGCAGGACCCCACCCTAACCCCCGCCGCCATCGCCTCCACCTACACCCACATCCTCTTCCTCGCCCTCGACAAGTACATGGAGCACATGCCCGCTGTCACGCGCTTCCTGCACACCACCCTCCCCGCCGCGCAGGCCCTCGCCCCCACCCTGCGCATCCACAACCCGCCCGCCCTCGTCGCCTGGAACGCCAACAAGACCTACCTCGCCGAGCTGCAGGCCTCGCCCGCCGCGCGCGGCTTCCTCCGCACCCCGCGCACCTCCTTCCTCGACCCGCAGGCCACCGACCTGGCCACGCTCGCCGCCCACCTGGCCGCCGACCCCGCCGTCGTGGCGAGCCCGAGTACGCCCGTCGTCCTCAAGCCCAGCATCACCGCCAGCGGCCGCTCCACCCACCTGCTGCGCACCCCGCTCGCCCTGACCCCCGCCGACGCCGACGCCCTCGCCGCCATGCGCCGCTCCGCCGCCCCCGGCGCCCGCCTCATGTGCCAGGAGTACCTGGCCCGCGTGGCCGCGCACGACGCCGAGGACGCCGGCGAGTGGAGCATCGTCGTCCTCGCCGGCCGCGTGGCCCACGCCGTGCGCAAGCGCCCCCGGAAGGGCGAGTTCCGCATCAATTCGGCGTTCAAGGGCGTGTGGGAGCCGATGGAGGCGGGCGATGCGCGGGTGCCCGAGTGCGCAAAGAGGGCGGCGGCCGGCTTGTGGGAGTGGCTCGTCGAGAAGGAGGCGGAGTTGAAGGGTGGGACCGCGCCGGCGGAGGGCGAGGGCGAGTTGATGTATGCAAGGGTCGATGGCGTGGTGGATGAGGAGGGCGCGTTTGTGTTGATGGAGGTGGAGCTGATTGAGCCGTGGCTGTGGATGGTGGATAAGGAGGGGCATCCGGGAAGGGCGGGGCTGACGGCGTTGGTTGATGCGGTGTTGGGGGGGGGAAGTAGTGATTATATACCCGTGGTTTAGTGCTTAAAAAATTAAAAAAAATAAAAACAGCTCGACTATTGGGTAGCAAGTGCAGACAATGAGATTCGTTTCGTTAATACGTGCACTAGGGGTAGTAGCTCGGACGCAAAAGTACCAAACTACTAGGAAGTTGGTACCGAAAAATACGCCGTCCAAGATTTCACGAGTACTGGACCCCACCGCTTCTGCTGCCAGTTGCACCAAAGGTATCATCCCTGATTCCAGCCATCGCTGCCCGCTGGGTCTCGTCCTTCTTGTAGAGCTTCGTCAGGTATTCCTTGAAATCCCTCGACACACGGACCGTCGACTTGATGTGCTCTCTCTTGACCTGGATACGACCCCTTTTGTCTCTGCTCTCTTCTGTTTGCGCAAGTGCAACCGCAATTTGGAAGGCATTTCTGATCTCACGGCCGTTCCGATTTAGTCTGTGCACCTCGTCGCAAAGCACGTAGTCTCTGGTGTCCTCGAGGATGGTCATCGTCTCGCCCTGCTCCTCCACCAGCTTTTCGAAGAAGCCCTCCCACACAGCTTCGCGGTCTGCATTGGTGAAAGGCGGGTAGTGGATCATTATGTGGATGCGCGAGATGAAAGCCTCGTCGAAGGTGCCCACTCTATTCGTAGTAAGAAAGAGAATCCCTTGGTAGTATTCAAGAGCACGAAGGAACCCGGCTACCAGATTGTTCCGCGCAAGGTCCTGGACTTGACGATGTTCCATGTATATGTCCGCCTCATCTATCAGTATGATAGCGCCCCAGCTGGCCGCGATCTTGAACCATCGCTGCAACCTTTTCTCTACCGTCTCGGGGTCCGTCCCGATATCGGCACATGTCAAGGAGAGCAGCGGCCGCTCTGTATGTGCCGCGACGCATTCTGATGGCCGGACGCGTTAGAAGTTAATAAATCACATTCTAGACGCGTGATAATAAAGGGGGAATGCATAGTGAGGGCGAAATTTATCCATGAGTTGGCTGAAAGACTTACCTGCTGTATATGTTTTCCCAACGCCAGGCTTTCCATGGAGAAGAAATGTCAAGCCTTCTCCTTTCCCGCTTACAAAATCTGCAGACCATGACGAAGATTCGGAAGCAGGCGTGAGTCTCCTTGTACCCTCGTTGGGTCTCCCGGGTAGACCAGTGATATCCATAGGCTTGCCTTTCAATCCTCTTATTGGTCCCAACTCTTTTTTGATATCTTCCTCCTCACTCTTCGCAATTAGTTTCCGGACGTACTTCTTCGTCAAGTTTTTAATTAGCTCTTTGGTTTCCTGCGGAATGACGAGACGCTTTAAAATATCGCCGTCGAAGAAAGGCTTCCTGAAGCTCAAAACATCGAGTTCGGCTAAGCAGATGGCATCAGTATAGCTCCAATTCACAACCTTACATGAAAGGCCGACTTTGCAAGGACACACCCTAGTCTCGCGTTTTGAATAAGAAGGCTGCGATAGTCCCTCGACATAAAAACTTCATGTGAGAAGTGGCATCTTTTATGTCTCCCATATAGTTGAGGAATTTCGCTGTCCTGGCACCATCAATGAGCCTTGATGTGCATTTCTGGCAGGTGCAGATCCGATATGACGGAATCTCGTGCAAATAGGTACTGTCCCACAGACCTCTGAGTTCATCGGAAGTTTTATCGGCCGCCCATTGCTGCCCGTCAACCATGACTTGCCCAACATACTGAGTTGAAGTTAAAACCTGTGTCGCAAATACGGGACTGGCCAAACTCACCGGTCGAATGGGATGTGTTCTAGTGAGCCCATCTGTTGGATCAATCACGTGTTTCAAGGTCTCCTTATTATCACACCACATCGTTAAGGTATCCTTATGATCACACCACATCGCTTAGCTACAATCACTCGTATAAGAGGCGGTCGGGTCACCAACCCTCTTCCTCGGCATGCCAATCCAACTCTTTGCTACTGAATAAGCTTTCACATCACTTGTTCCAACACCATCATAACCAAAGCATTGCTTATGCCTCAAATGACAATACATCTCCCCTCTTTCCACGAAGAATTCCCCGATATCTTTGCCACGTCTGCCCATAATTCGTACATCCTCGCTTGTTTCTGCAAATTCGCAGGGAATCAATGGTAGTTCTGATATCTTGGTCAGTGTTTGGCTGTAATCCAAAAGCAGACTTGTATCTTTTGGATAAAGTAAACTCTCGTCTTCATCACTTTGGAGCTTCCAGGCCTCTATTGTGAGACCTCTCTCGAATTTGCCCCACCCAACTGTGCTAACTGACGCTACCACGTAAGTCTCCCATGCACCCCTTCTGTCTTTGGCGCAGTACACATCAGCCCCAGGCTTGTAAAAAAGCCAGAGAGTATCAGTGGGAACGCATCCTGCCGCCCATCGTTCACGAGCCTTTCGCACAGCATCCCCGTTCTGACGGCGTACAAACTCGAGCAGACAGGCAATCTCATGAGAAACCCCTTCATTGTCACAGAGGCCCTTATTTTCGCCATCCGTAGATTCTTTCGGTTGGAAATAGCCGCGTATTCTTCGAGAGCCTGCTCATGATGCCAAATGACCATATATGGCCATTCTATCTTCATTTGATCGCCGCTGAAATCCTGGCCGGGATAATACTGGACAACATAACACAGAGCGCTGATGAGCCGAGGTGAGAATATTTTGATGTACGGTTGACCCTTCTTCAAGGTAAATGTAGGCTGGCGAGGCTGTCAAAACAAGAGCGCCAGATGCAGCCCCCAACCGCCGGCTGCAGAAATTGCTTAACCCGTAACTGAACACCCGCATGCTTCCATACCAGCTTGTTTCTTGAGCTAACGCATCTTCTGGCTGCTGCCTAGAGTGAGCTCTCAGCCTTGCAATACGGTACGGGGCGCTGAGGGCAACCCGTCCCTCAGCATGCAGGGTTTCGAGTAGTAGGTTTTCCTCTAAACTCGTAGCCGAATCAAGAATATCTGCGATAAACTTGAAAATCCCGACGTAGCGACAGATTTAGGCCGCTTCTTCGACACGCCATATCATGCATCCTACAAGGCAAACCATGAGGAAATGGATCAATGGATTCTCGACTGAGTTGCAGCTTGAAGCAAAGACGGATTCAGATGTTCAGCTGGCAGCCGCCCTTGTCGAGGATCAAGCATGGTCAGGGGAGCAGCAGAAGGCTGAAGACGAGGCAGATGAGTATCTGATTAGCAGTTGGTATGATCAGGAGTCAGCGCGATGCTTGTTGGATTTTTTGGTTAATGGCCTTTGGGTTATACACAGGAAAAATTTACTGGATGAACTGGAAGCGAAGCGCGAAGAGCTTCATGCGCTCGCAACCGATTTCCACAGCCACCTTCCACCAGACATTCAGAATGAGGTGACCAACGCCCCAAGGTCCTTTCAAGATGTAATCAACGCTTCAGAGAAATTACGATCATCCTGGAAAAACCGTTCCGAGACGAGCAAATTTGCGAAAGCGTGCATGTACATGCGCAAAGTCGGCACCGCGATCAGCAACCACTCAAACTTCTTAAAAATCCTGCCTTCCAGTAATGATTACACGTCAGTCTTCTGCGGCGCGCTCACTGTTCTCATCACGGTACTCAGCGCTATCCCTTGCATATTAATGGCACTCCACTGATCTTCCGACAGGCCTCTTCCAATTATGAAAAACTCAGTGAAGGGTTTGCGCGCGCCGTGGCTGAAATCAACGATTGTGTCGCTACCGTTCATGAGGAGATGCCGCACCACCGAGATGACATTTACATGCAACATCTAGTGCTCCGTCTCTACTGCCTCATATTCTCTTTCTTGATCCATGTAGTGAAATGGTACACCGACAGGGGATACAAACGGGGGACGGCGCAGTTTGAATGAAAGTCTCTATGATCATTATCAGGAGCAGCTTCAGGAGATCCGTCGGCTCTCGGACATGATTAGTAGAAGGGTCAACAGCCGTGATATGAGTAGCCTACGCGATTCCGTAGCGATGTTGCACCAACAAAACGGTACGTTAAGGTTCCTCTTCGAGCTACAGCAGCACGACCTGCGGAAGTCCCGGCTCATGCAGTACGATTATTTCGAGCAATTGGCCATCAAAATTCGGAACGACAACAAGGAAGAAATGCGACGTCAACAAGAGCAGTTCCAAAGGGTAGTATTGGAGAGATTTCTGCCCGAGGCTTGTAGAACATTTGCGGGGGTGGTTGCGAGAGAGCACTTAGAAATCGCAGCCACCGAATTCCGCGCCCAGTCCATAAGCCCAGTGCCGGCCGTTGGTAACTCTCCAGAACCTGCCACCATTGGCCGCTTGCTTATCCGCGCAGATCAATTTGTGAAATCCTCAGCACAAACCAGCGGCTCTCTCGTGCCACCAGAGCCAACTACACCCGCTGGAACACCATCCTCCACTCCGCACACCTCGCCGAATCCTTCGACGACCAGCGCATTTCGCCATACTTTACCACTCCAGGCAGCTCGCTCCCCAGCCTCCTAGCCAACGCCGAAGTCGTCGCCGGCATCCAATCCCTCACCGTCTCGCCAACCTTCTCCATCCTCCACGTGTGCACGCCGTGGGAGCTCGGCGAAGAGACGGAAGCCGCCCTCATCGCGTCGCGCTATGCGGCCGCGTCCCGCGCGGCCGGCGTGTCGGTCGTGTCGTTCTTCTGCAGCCCCGAGCGCGCGGACCCGCCGGAAGGCCGGACGCGCGAGACGGTGGCGCTGGTGGCGCTGGGGTATGCGGTGATACGGCAGCTGGTGGAGCTGCTGCCGGAGGGCGAAGAAGAGAACGAAGAAATGGATGATGACGACGACCGTCCCCGGAACGCACGATTTGGCAACGCGGAGTTCGGGCCGGCCAGGTTCGCGGCGCTGGATGGCACGCTGCGGACGTGGGACGCGGCGCTGGAGCTGCTGCGGGATCTGTTCAGCGCGAACGATGAGCCGTTGCTGTATATGGTGATTGATGGGGGTCCATTTACTGGATGATGTTTCGTATGGGAGTACGCGGAACGCGTTGGGGAAGTTTGTGGCGTTGCTGAGGCGGATCGTCGAGGAGAGGCCGGAGAGGTATCTCGTGAAGATCTTGTTTACAGCTGCTGGGCACTCTACCGCGTTGAATGAGGTGCTCGATGGAAGAGATGTTATTACCGTGTCCAAGCCGGTAGGTCCGAATGGAGTTGGCCGGAGTGGTAGAAGATTACTGTGAACTCGCAAGATGCTCGTCCTTAAGTTTTGATAGAAGCATATCGATGTCAATAATAATTACTATACTACATACGAGGGCATTGCTTATCCTTTTTTTTTTTTTGATGGTCAATCCCAGGAAGTCTGTAGAAGCATCTCTCAGTTATTCAAGATATTTTCACATTGCAAGGATCTATGTTTAGTGGAGGGCATTAATCGGCCTCAACCTCCTCTCAGAGCTTCGCGTCAACCTCATCGAAGATCACCTTTTCACCAGTTACCATGCTGCGTTGAAGTGCTTGGCCAATGGCCAGAGCTCTCACTGAGCTTTCGAGTTTGACGGGCAAGGGAGTGTTGTCCAAGCAGCATGCAGTAAACTCGCGGGCCTCGGTGACAAAAGCTTCTCTAAAGCGCTCAAAAGAATGCTGTGGGAGCTCGCGTCTGGCTCCAAGTGCATCATGGACATCAACGTGACTTTTCCGTCCCTCCATGTTGACTCTCACAGAACCCTTGAGACAAATAATCTCCGTAGTGTCTTCCTGGCCAGCCGCCATCATCCTTGAGCAGAAAAGATTCGCAATCTTCCCACCATAGAACTCGACCGTCGCTACTGCGTTGTCCCTGTCGTTGATTGCTTCGAGTCCAGGATGCACAGCAGTGACGCCAACTGCCTGCAAACTCTTAATCTTGGCACTCTCTCCAAGAAACCACAACATCAGATCAATATCATGGATGGAACAGTCGACGAATATGCCACTGCTGGTCTTGGCGTAGTTGACAAAAAAACCCGACGAGTCGTGCAAGTCTGCTGTCTGTGATCGAAACACCACTGGTCGACCGTATTCGCCACGCTCCACCTTCTCGTACGCCTCCCTATATGACGCGTCGAATCGCCGGGAAAACCCGCACATGACCTTTTGTCCCGGATGGGTCCGAACAGACCGCTTGTAAGCATCCACGACGGACTGAGCCTGTAAAGATGCCAGTCAGCCACGCTGCGGAATTCCATAGCATTCGGTGGCACTTACAACAGCCAGATCGATGCTCAGTGGCTTTTCACACAGGACGTGGTAACCCTTCTCAATAGCACTCAGCGCCTGTTTCGCATGGACGGCAGTGGCGCTGGCAATTACGACAGCCTGTAAGACCTCTTTCGCAAGCATATCATCGTAGTCCCGGTAGACGCGGACGCCGTCAAGCTCTTCCTCCGCCCATTTGCATTCATGCTCGTCGGGGCTGGTGACTGCCACGACCTGGGCTCGGTGCGTGAGGTTGTGGAAATTTGTGGCGTGGCGCTTCCCTGTTTTTTCGTTAGTAAGACATTGCATCGCTAGCGCGGTCAAGAGCTCGTACATACCCATGCGGCCAAGGCCAGCAATTCCAACTCGAAGCTTTCGACCAGTCATTGTGGGGTGAAGGGGATCAAGAGAGACGGGCTAAGGCAGAGTTGATGGCTGGTCACTCATGGGTTTGGATCATCATTCATGCCTCTTTTGAGCACCCGTTCTGGAAGTCAACACACGTCTGCATCTCCGAACGGTCGGCGTTGTCCGTGCTCGGCCATTGCGAGTCGGGGGTGGAAATCCGACCAGGACTCACCATACCCCGCTCCACTGCGGTTGAGGGGCATTTCTCGCCATTCCCCGCAATTCACGAGCACCGTAACTTGCCGGAGAAGCCAGTCTGGGTTTGGCTGGTTCTGAGCATGGACCGAAGCTGCGGAGTCCTGGGCTTAAAGGCGTGCACGTGCCAGGCCAGCATGAATATGTGGCGTCCCTAGAGGCTCGGGGGTCTTATTCCGTGTGTGGGGGAACCCTACACATTCCAAGAGCGCACAGACTGAGAGCCAACCGGTGGACCGCGATGACGACCGCGATTGTTGTACTTCAGCCGTGTCTCTTCCACAGTTATAACTGCCTCTTTCAAGCATCATGCGGGTAGAGCGTCACAGTGAAGAATGGAGTCGATAAGGGCAGTTCCTGTTCTGTAAATGCAATGGGTAGATGAATCCTTGTCGTTCGAACAGTTACTCTAGACGCTAGCAGGAGAAGGGCAAGGTGATGAGGAGATACAGGAGTCTAGTAGAATCCATGTCCTGCTGCCTCCATCCACGCGAGTCTGTATAATGTGAGGATCAGCAGCTAATGGGGTGAGTCGTGATCCAGCCGGTATAACTGCCGCATTACGACACAACCTGCGCAAGATATAAATTGCTACGGAAGAGAGCAGTAGAGAGGCGCCAAATGGCGGAAGGAACACTCTGGGCTAGCCAGTAAGTAATGTACCTAACACGTAGCAAGCCCACTATATAGGGTGACAAATGAGAGCATCTACCAATCTCCTTCATGTTATTCCAGGACACGCCTCTACATGTAGCGCTGTCGGGGCTAATCAGCATCAGGCTTGTTATCGTTGTACTTTTTGGCGACTGACCAGCTACTCGCAGCCGGCGGGAGGCTGGCCGAATGGCGTTGCAACAAGGACTGAAGCCCAGCATGGCCGCCGAGCTGTACCACTCACATTTCTCTCCGCAAAGGGATACAGCTCACCCTGTTTCCGAGAACCTTGAGTGCAATTTATAACTGGGCTATCCAGTGGTGGCATTATCTTCCCACGCCTTTCCAACGCAACAGCCTCTACTATCGCGCCCTCCACCACTGTTTTGGTAGGCTAGTTAGTTCGGAAGCACGGGTATAAGAGGAGGCTTCAGGGCCTCCCCCTTTCTAACCATGCCAACATTCCTTCATCAATTGTACTGGGCTGTTGAATAGGCTCTTTCCCACAGAAACAAACCATTAGAGACAAGCGAGAATTCAAGATTTGTCTTCTCAAGCGCCTCAGTTGCCTTGGGCTTGTAAGGGTAGGAGGGTACATGCGTGATTTTCCTAGCGAGATATGAATTTGAACGCACGACAGCTGCGAATAGAGAGGTCCTTACTTACTCCATCGTGTACTAAATGCCGAACTCACTAGGTCAAAAGCGCTTAGTACACTTAGAGCGCGAGGCCACCTCGATAAGATTGAGCTGTAATTGGCCACTACTTTCGTCGCTGATGGAGAGGGCCGAAATAACAACGTATTCTTTTTATGCCTCTAATTTCGCTGTCAAGTCTCCAACGTTGGCGTAATTGACGGCAACGGTTTTAGGGCTGGAATGCGCCCTGCGACTGAATATCGTGTACTCGAATCCTCCGCGTGACTCGATGCCGTCAACAATAGCCCGACCAATTCTGGCCGTTTATCCTGCGATTGCTACCTTCATTCGTCGCAGCGCCCTGTCTTTATTAACTCGGAAAAAGAGCATCGATAACGTAAGAGGTGAGATGGAAGGGTTAGGTACTGTTAGAGAGAGTCTATTTGACAGCCTAGTACAATTAATAAAGACAACTTGGCATGCCTCGTAGAGGGAGGCCCTAAGGGTTCCTCTTATACCTATTCTAGCTATTAGGGTAAAACGGTGGTGTAACTCGCTTACAGGTACGTAACGAGTCTAAAATAAATAACTAAATCCAAAACACTACTAAAATATCTAGGGGCGAGGGTCTTATTAAAGAGAAGTTAGGGCAAGTACTAGGGAACGCATAGGAGTAACTGCCGCAGTCGTTATTGAACTCGGTACTGGGTAGTATGGTACGTAGGTGTGAGGTTGTAATCGCTATACACGGCTGGCCTACCAGGTACTACTAGAGAATCAACGCTAAGTTCGATATTAGCCTTCATTTTTGATCCATAAGCAACTTCGTATAAGCAGCAAAAAGCGTGCGCTAAAAAACTGCGACTTTATTAGGTCTTGGCAATCGCTTATTCTCGGCGAGCGTACGAGAACTTTTGTCAGGTCCCTATATTCGAGGTGCTGCTTATAGTGGGCCGCGGTCTTGCGGGAGTGTTTTCCTCTTGGTGCAGTAGAGGATTCTAATTTCGCTCTAGGTCTAATATTGTTGGAGAAAAGTAGTCTTTGTGTGGTGGCTGATCGGTGCCGGTCCTCCGAGGTCCTTAGGTTATGCTAATAGTAGCGACGGTGACATTCTTTGGTGTTGTAAAGGACAGCCTGTAATTCGAGGGAGCCGAGGAGGCCTCAGGCGCGTGAGGCACGGTGAAGGACGGTTAGCATTCCGAGAAGATGCAGAGTACACGAGGTAGCGGAGCGTGTGAGGCGGGGGTAATCTGTTTTTCGAAGACAGAACGAATTGCGGCACTGTAGAGGAGAGGAGAAAGAAAGACACGGTGGGACGGCCGTATAATGTCAGGTTAGGGATAGCTAGGATTTCGAAGAAAGCACTCCAGCGTAGTAGAAGAGGGGGAGAATAAGGAGAGGAAAGGGACGGGTAACGGGCACGCGACGTGAGGGCGGGATGGCCAGGACCCCGAAGGCAGCATTGCGGCACAGCAGTGAAGGAAACAGAGTGAAGGGACGAGGAGACGGGCACGCGAGGGAATGGTGACGGGGCTGTAGAAAGCTTGGTGGGTTTCGACGTCAATTATTTGCCTACGGCATGGAAGACCAGGTCGTTTTAGCTTTCCACACAGCCGGAGAACATTGATATGGTCCCCTGCGGCAAGGAATCATTGCTTGATCGCTAGCGTACCACACTGGGGCTCGTCATCTACGGGCTAACCCCCGCCCCGCTCACTGCACCCGCAGTACCTCTCTCCGCACCTCCCTCGTTCTAATTTGCACTGAGAAGGCCCTCATTCCCCTTGTGACACCGTCCGTCTGGGGACTATTGCCAAAACGCTCTTTCCAGTCTTCTGTCTATCCGTCTCGTGACAATGCCATCTTTGCTCTCATCAATACACATTTCCATCCATTAGCGGCCGGTATACAAGGCGAGAAACCACGTAGAGAGGCATTTTAGAGTCTTCAAGTCGCATGAGCCAATAGCGTGCCTGCATTCTAATTGTCGCAGAAAGGGACTTGTACTAACCCACCACCAACATTTCATCAAACATGCGATGGAAACTACGACTTTTTTGACGATGCAACTGGACTGCTATAGAACTTAATTTGATTATATTTAATTTGATTTAGTATTATTTAACGTCCGATGGTTTATAACAGACTCCGAAAGGATTCTGCTATAAATTACGGGGATTTAGCTTTTTTAGTGCTCTTAGCTAAGACAGGTATAACGGCGGGCTACGCCCGTATTCTCTTCCAACACCATGCTAAGAATTAATTATTTTACTATCTTTGTCAATTGTATAACATGTTGCTATTTCCACCGGAGTATGGAATATTCCGGAAGATTCTTAGCAGGTTAAAGCGTTGCGGGTTAAATTAACGTATTTGCAAGGTAACCTCAGAGACATCTCGCTTCCACCTACCATCCTCATGCGTCCCCTCAGCATTTACGATTCAAGAACGTGTGGGCGAGATTCCAGTACACAGTTTGGCTGCTTCCCCGGGCCGAGACTGCACACGCCGTCCCTTGCTGCCGTTTTCACCCAGCTAGGTAGAGCCCTGTCCGCACGATGGCCGTGAGGGCATATCCCTATGGCACGTTTATTCTTGCGAATTTGACTTTCTGGGTCCCTACAGCCTCTATTCCACGGCACTCGTAGCAGGCGAGTCCGAAAATCTGAGGAGACTTCTCCGTCGTGGCTAATTCACTTGTAAAGTGTACCCTCGAGCCTCGTTCGGAGACTGAGATGTTATTACATCCCTTATGACTATTTCTTAGACTGCTCAAAACTCGTCCTGCCAAGCACCTTCTTTCTATTATTAAGACAAACCCTGCCTCTCGAGCCCTAGTTTAGAAACATCAAGACCTTTGGGGACCATTCCAATGTCTATTATATTAGTGACAGAAAGTTAGCCAGTTAATTCTGAGTGATGGAGCCAAATAAGCGGTATCATACGACACTATCATGGCAGTAGGTGGCTACGGCAGTTGTATTGGCATGGAGACAGCGCCGTTGGAGCCGGTACTTGACGGCATCCCACCGGTAGTAGTAACTTGAGCTAGCGGGTGGAAATTATATTCTTAGGCTTTAGGTCGGACGTCCTGTTCATTAATGGCGCTAAGGCTCCTTGACGGTCACAGCTGGTCATCTATTCGAAATAAACTAACCAACGAAGAAGGGAACTGGCCTCTATATTCGATGCGTGGACAGTAGCTGCGTAGCACCATTTAGCTACTAGCTCCTAATAGAATGTTTAGATTACAATAAAGAACACCCCCGCTACTTACAAAGTTATAGGTCGTATATTAGCCCGTAGAGCTACTTAATATTCGCGTCTCTATTTTGGTAAGATGCCACTATCTACGTTAGCATATTTGCTAAGCAACCAGTGAAGTTATTTTGATAATAAGGATTTTATCCATAGTGGTCGACTAGACTAGGTCATTGCTAACTTGTATGCCACCCTAGGAGCCGTCTGACGTTCAAATTAGAGCTAGTAAAGTTAGGATTAAGTTCCTGTTTCACAAGTAACTACGAAGATTCGCCTACTAACTTTTCTGTTGAACCGGATAGGTGAACCAAACGAGAAAGGAAAGGTTGATTGATGAAGGAGACCAGCCGGCGTTGGCCATAAGGGCCAACGCTCGGTGGTGACTAAGCTACTGAAGCAAACAACCTAAACCTGAACCGACCTAGCGGCTGCCACTGGAACCTTCCACCCAACATTTTCTAGTAAACATAATGTTCGAAGAGGCTAGCGGCGTAGAAGACCTACTTAGCGGAGCCATTCCCCACCTATATAAAGAGAACATTAGTACGCCTTCGTAAGGAGTAAATCACATTGTATCTCTTCGAGCCCTTATATTTACGCCATAGTCTATTGTTCTCAATATGTATTTCTCTACGCTTCTCGTCCCCGTAATCCCGCTTCTTTCTACCACGGGGGCTGTGTTCCTTCCCCAAGATATAGATACGGATGGCAAACTAGAGAGCCGCCAAGTAAGACACAGCTACTTAAAAGCGCCTCGAAATGTGAGTTGGGTAATGCTAATTTGGATAAAGGCCCCAGGCGTTGCTGCTAGCTTTATCGGAACTGGTCCGATAATCCCACAGCCTCCACGCAAAGGGGCTCCATCTCTTCCGTACGAATACCATTACCCCGACCCCATTTTAGAATATTACTTTGCTAATCTTCATGCCATTTAACAGGAGATTAGGGTGATTTAGGGTTTCAGCTGCCGACGCTGTTGAGAAAGCTGTTTCCTTTGTTCACGAAATAGTAAAGACTTTTAGTGGTTTCCATGACGTACGTGCTATCGCCTACTATATCCTTATATCTAATCCCTCACCCATAAATACAGGCTCAAGAGGCTTTTACCCGAGATATGGTTACACTTATGGCGGAAGAAGAGCCGGATTACGCGGCGGTAGTAATCAATAAGGGGTTTACTTTTAGCCCTGGATCCGTTATTCAAGCCCAGAAGACGGAGGACCTTGGCTACCCAGGTCCTAGAGTGACGTTAGAAACTTATAATACCTTGCCCTCTTCTAAGAAGCTAATTATATCTATAGGTATGAATGTATCTACTTCTCGAAGGGAATGTTTACACACCTTGGAGAAGGCGGCTTTGTTAACGTAAGTAATACTCTCTAGTAAATATTATAACTTCTATTTATCTAGCTAACTATTACTTTAAGTGGGCTTATTCTATCCCGGGCCGCTGCCACCGAAACGGTGCGTCATTGGTCTGTCCGTAAATCGATGCCTTAGCGTAGGCGCGAACTACGATTATCTAGTTCCTGGAAGTGCATATCGTTAACGCCTACGTTCTTATATGAGTACTTAGAGACTCTCCTGTCCTTACCGTTGTTGTGGGGCGTGTGGCTTCTTGTCTGGCTTCTAGTCTTGTTGTTAAGTTCTTTGGATTCCTGCGTTTCCTCGACTGCTTCGATTATTAGCTCCTTGCCGATTGTTCTTGCCTGCTGTTTTTGGGCGTGCTCAAGTAGCGTTACTTAGATAATGCGCTTGGCAAGCCGTGTCTCTTCAACAGAGCGCTGCACTAGCTAGCAGGATCATCAACTGAGAACTGCGTACTTGGGTGCACAATGAACCTGATTCTTTTTAAAGTGGACTATCGGCGCGCTCCTTCTGCCCAAAATGCATAACATCACTACACTGTCCAATTGAAGATCCCATGTGGTTTCCTACCATACTCTCGATCTCGTGTTTTTCTGAAAGGCCCCTCTAGCCTTCCACGCTTGTGAGCTATGGCCTCTCTCCCAATTTACGACGATCGTCGCTCACTGTCTGAGGACGTGTCCCAAGCGCGGCGTTAGGCATCAGCAAGCACCAGGAATTGCAGGGTGTCTCAGCTTTCCATGCTACGGAGATACAACTTTATTTCATTATCACATGAATGACGACACGAATCAATCGACTCTCTTGACCTGAGAGCTCCGTAGCCCAGTTCGTAGCCTCTCTTTCCACCAGCGAGGTCACCGGAACTTTGAAGCTGCCAGTTCACTTGGTGAACAATACAATGGCATCCTTGCTAAAGACATTCCCCAATCCTGAGTTCTATGGTCTTTCTCAGGCAAGAAATGGGCAAGATGATGAAGAACACGAATGCAAATTTGTTGCATATGCCTTGAATAATTAGAGATGGTAAAAACCCATGCTTGTGGTGGTTGACAGCAGATTTTGTTTTTAGAGAATCTGAAGACGTTGATTTTATTGCTGACTCATGGGCAAGCAGGGCCGTCACTTGACGCAACACTGGTAGATCCTTTTTCCGATGAATGCAAGCTTCCGGAACATGACAGTAATGAAGCAAGAGCATTAATAAGGCTAGTCACATGAGTGTAAACTTTGAAGCAATTTCTGCAGTAGCTTCATTCAACCTGTACCGGAGTTACTACAAAGCAGATCTCAGACCCATGAACTCGAAGTTGACGTCCAATACTTCTACGATGTTGCCCCAAGGATCCGCCAGGTAAAGGCACGTAATTTCACCCTTCTCAGACGGGTCAGTTGTTCTCCCGACTCGCCTGCCCCCCTCGGCTTCAAACTTCGCCGCCAGCGCTTCCGGATCCGGATCTGTAATGCAAATGTGAAACACGCCCCTCTGCTGATAACGGAAGACCTCCGTATCCTCGAATTTTGGGTTGATGAATTCAAAGATCTCAAACCCAACGCCATTGCTGGTAACCATTTTGGCCAGCTTAACTTCCTGCAAACTTTCGGGGTAAATTTTGAAAATGCCGTCGTTCGGCCTCTCGGAACGCTTGATGTGGCCTATCTTGCCTAATAGCTTGAAGCCGAGGACTTTCGAATACCAATCGACAGTTGCTTGAGCATCTGAAACGGATATCCCGATATGGTTGAAAGCTCGATTATAGGTCCTCTGATCGCTCAGTCAGATATCGCGGCTTTTTCGAGGCTTTGGTGGACTTACTCTGCTCTGTGCCATTCTGGCGATCTGTGATTGTGGATTCGAGGGTATGTCGCTTCTTCAGTCAACAAGCTTGGCTCGGGAGATTTATTCTTAAAAGAGAGATACATCTTGTATGGTAATATGCTGAAGGAGTTATTTATCGAAGACCGCAGACCCGCGGTGGGATCTAAAGGGCCAGCAAGTGGAACGCATGGTACCCGAAGGATTGCACAGACTGGTGACGCCATTGAACATGGCCAATGAGGTGGTTTCCCGTCAGCATCGCTAAGGCTTACGTTGAGAGCCAGTAGGATGCAAGCCTGCCCTCTGGTATCGGGCATTACCTACTTTTCAATAAAATTCCCCGATCATTCAGCCATGGCCCGCCACCAGCCCCCATCAAATTTACGGGAATGAATTGCCGAGAAGGCAAACAATCCAACAGCTCCACAGTGAACTATGGCGCTTGAGCTCTTAATGACCTTGCAACACAAGCCATATTACTCGCCCAAGGTGCATAGGCCGGAAAGGCCGGGCGCCACCCCCGCGCCTGCGGATTAGCCTACCCAAAATTCCCCGCATTGTTGTGTCTGAGAGGATGGGCAAGGGCCACAGACCAAATTGCTTCTATGCCTCATCTGCTCGGTAGATAGAAACAAGCACATGATATAGATTCACTGCCATGCCCCACCTGTGTGCAGCCAAATCACGCATCCCCTGGATTCCATCTGAACAAACTCTCTTGGAAAAACTTTGGTCAGTACATACAAGAAGATATACAACTCATGCGACTGAATTTTTCTAACCTATTGTGCGCAGACTTACTTTCTGGACTGCCTCTACTGCCATGTTTTTTGATAAAATCCAAGGCAATGCTGTGAGGTACAGCATCACCGCAGCCTGCGGGTCGGGATTCTTACTCTTTGGTTACGATCAAGGAGTCTTTGGAGGTCTGCTTAGTAACAGGCCTTTCCTCGATACATTCAACCACCCGAGCGCCACGATCCAGGGGCAGATTGTTGCCACGTATGATATAGGATGTATCATGGGCACATTGCTCTCTATCTTCGTTGGAGACAAGCTCGGTCGGAGACGGTGTATCTTCCTTGGCTGTGTCATCCTCATCATCGGCGGCATCCTACAAGCCGCATCCTACTCCCTTGCGCCCATGATCGTCGGCCGCATCGTCGCTGGGGTCGGAAATGGCATGAATACCATTGCAATTCCAATCTGGCAATCAGAGACGGCGAAGGCGAGTCACCGTGGAAAGCTGATCGTCCTTCAACTTGTCACGAATATCTTTGGAATTGTCATTACTAACGTGAGCCTCAACTTCGTCCCCTCTGCAGATAGGTACGCAAAAGGCGTGAGCTAACGCATTCCCTGAAGTGGATGAACTACGGCTTTACGTACATTCCGGACAACCCAATCAGCTGGCGCTTCCCCCTCGCTTTTCAATGCTTCTTCGCCCTCGTCACGATGGCCATGGTCTCCATAGCGCCCGAGTCACCCCGCTGGCTCGTGATGAGAGACCGAGTGGAAGAAGCACAAGCAATCCTCGCACGACTTGCTGGCAAGCCCTATGACAACGCCGAAGTCGCCGATGAGGTCAACTACCTCGTCGCTACTGTCCGCCATGAGACTGAAGTGCAAAGCTCCGTCTCCGTGAAGGAAGTCATCAGCAACGGCGAGCAGATGACCTTCCGGCGCATTCTCCTCGGCGCTGGCACGCCCTTCTTCCAGCAGATGGGCGGCGTGAACGTCATCGCGTACTACCTGCCCGTCGTGCTGGTGCGGTCGTTTGGCATGAGCGACCGGCTGGCGCTGATCCTGTCCGCCGTCGACTCCATGTCGCTCATGTTCTGGGGCGCCATGGCCGCCTTTCTCATCGACCGCATCGGCCGGCGGCGGTTAATGCTGTGGGGCGTGGCTGCCAGCGGCGTGTGCTTCGCCCTCATCGCCGTCGGCTTGCGCTACGGCGGGCCCGGCTCCGACAACAAGGGCATGTCCATCTTCGCCGTCGTGTTCATCTTCATGTACTACGTCTTCTACGGCATGTCCATGCTGTCGATTCCGTACATTTATCCGGCCGAAATCAACTCGCAGCGGATGCGCAATATCGGGACCTCGATCGCTACGGCGGTGGTGCGTTGACCCCGTGATCCTGAAAGGAAGACAGTGGCTAACACGACGTGCAGAATTGGCTCTTCGTATACGTCGTCGTTGTCGTCACACCTACCGCCATCGAGAACATTGGATGGAAGTACTACATCGTATACGCGGTGCTCAACATCGCCTTCGTTCCGATCGTCTGGTGCTGGTACGTCGAGACCGCAAACCTGTCCCTGGAGCAGGTCGACCGTCTCTTCCAGATAAAGCACGAAGGTGGCAAGTCTACGAGCTGGGAAGAGGCGACAAGGCTAGCTCGTATGGAAACACAAGTGATGGTCGAGGAGAAGATTCAGAGAACTGAGCATGCGGAGTTCGTCCAGAGCGCGGAAAAGAAGTGACTGATCTACGCGCCGCTTCGAGAATATTCCAGCTCGTGTGTTGCAACACCTGAAAATGTAAATTTTCTTTCACCGTCGAGGGCTTCAATGTTGGCACAGTAACTCACGTGCCTACAGCTCCCATTAGTAAATCGGAATAATACAACTCGCACATCTCGAGTGTAAAATGAAGCGCTTTATGTACTTACGTAGCGAAATACACGCTTATTTTGTAAAGATATTGCTTTTACTTAAAAAGCCTAACTGTAACAATAAACAATAATACACTACCCTGTAAGGAAGACCCAAGACGGTGGCTAGTTTAAATGAGGTGCATACTTCGCTACGCAAGTGTGCAACGTGCTATATTGCACGCCAAGGGTGTGCATGTCGTTTCTTCGCCTTAATAAATCAAGTTCTACCCTTGGTCAACGAGCGCGATCATACATCCGGCAGTCTCAGCACGTTCCGAAGGCTAGCGCTACGGGAAACAGCCAGGCTCAACAAAAGCCAACCACGGAAAGTATGCACCGACCCGAAAACTCCTTCTCTAGACCCCCTACATCCGCCCAAACGAATCCTATGACACATTGAACGGAAACCCCGTCACAATCCAATCCAAATCCAGCCCCAGCTCGACATCAACCGGATCGCCAACTCCATGCGTCACCGTGGGCCGCATCCGCGAAAGCTGATCCTCCAGCCCCGAGCTCTCCATCTCGAGCGTCCGCGTCCGCTTTCTCGGCACTGGATCCGCAGCGCCAGGAAACGCCTCCTCACCTTCCTCCCCCGGTGGGGGGCGCCCTCCTCTCGACGACGACAACGACGACGACGACGACGCCGACGACGAGCGCCCCCTCAACTCCCACTGCCTCTGCAGCAACAGCAAAAAGTCCCGCGCCCTCTTCGCGCTCTCCCACGACGACTCGAACGCCTCGAGCGCGCGGAAGCACGTGCCGAGGTGCCGCCCGGTGAGCGCGTCGTCGCGGTAGTAGCGGGTCACGTGTGCGAAGACGAGCAGCAGCGCGGCGGAGCAGACGATGCCGACGGCCTGGACGTGGATGTGGCGCAGGGCGTAGCGGCGCTCGTAGAGCTGCAGGAGCTTGGAGATAGCGAGGGCCGAGCCCATGCACATCATGCGCGCGTGGTCGGAGCCGGGGCCCTGCGGCGGGAAGGGCTGGACGTAGGTGCGCGACATGTAGGGGCGGTGGGCGTGGATGAGGTTCTGGTGGTATTGCATGCTGGGAAGATGATTAGCAGGGTGCCTTCGAGCTTTGGCGCAGATGGGGCGTGGCTCTCTGACTGTAATAGTAGGACGTGGGGCAGGTAGTATGTATGAGGTTCGTCCAGGTCGACGCGCAGGGCCGGCGGGAGGTCATCTTTCCATTTCAGAAGCCGCGCCACGGTGTCTGCGTTTATTTCCTGGAGCGTCTTTATTGAGATCTTTAAATTTCCATACCTGGGATACCGGTCAGAAAAGCATGCCTACGAGGGTTCATGGCAGCTTACAGCGGGTCTCCAACAGGCGCCATGATTTCCGCTAGTGTAACTCGCTGCCGGTGCACCTCTCTGGCGTGATCAGGTAAGAAGACGCGGTTGTCCATGGATTCAGCAGATGTATATGGTGTCCACTGCCTAGTAGGATATGCCTCGCCGCTCGGCTTTGAGACAGTGGCACCCTCCACGTTGATACGGAACGGCCGGCCCAAGTGGAATCCCCAGGTACTGGACCCTTAATAAGCATCACTAGGAACATTACCCAGCTACAAGAACTTACTGGTCGATGACATAAGTTCCCCAAAAGAGATTTTTCCGCAAATCGGCCTCAGCATGGCTCAAGAACCCGTTTGCGACGTAAGGGGTCATATCCATATGCAAGCCCAAATCGAACGCTAAGCGCATAGCCATTCCTACACCACATTAGAACCCTTGAGGGAGGTGATCGGTACATTGATACTGCTCACCGCTGTAGAGCCAGCCGCGGGAGTCTCGCTTACAGCCAATTTCATGGCTGCTAAGTACCGCCATGGCCTGGACAGTTGCAACACAAGGGCAATCTAGCTCAATTTCAAGCAAAGCCTTGGCCCTATCCGCGAAGAATTCGGCGAGAGTCCGGGGAAATGTGACGAAGCTGGGGTGATGACGGGTCTCGAACGCGGCACCCAACGCACATCTTTTGGTGCGATCAGCATGCGAGGATTCCGTATAGGGTTATGGTATGTCTGTTAATTACTTACATGGCATTGTGCAGCGCTTCAGAGTAGTATGGGGTGTCGTTCTTTTCTCTCCAGCTGGCTCTAGCCTCTTCATACGTGTCCCTGTCCACGACATGGAGAGCGGGGTCTTGCCAAGCGAAGTAAAGACTGACCAGGTGGTCCTCTAAAACCAGTGGCACTTCCTTCCCCAACCCAAGTCGGTTCAAACAGCCCTGGCCATCATTCCGAACCGTGCGATGCAAGGTGAAGGTATTTGGAGTTGGCATTTTCACCAGATTGAAGTTCGAAGTTGGGCCGTAAAAGCGGATGTGCCCTCCAGGCCCGATCTGCAAAGATCCAATTCTCTCGGAGAGTTGGTCAACGAGAGCTTCGGTGCTATCGGCACTGCTGTAACTGTCCTCGTACTGAGCGCTAATACTCCTATGTAGTTCCTGATTACAACGCGCCTGCTCCGGACCTGATGTGAACAGGGACGGGAGTTCTGCTCTCACACTTTTTTCCGGGTAGGGGATGGGCTGGGAACTGATACCTGGATCCTCGCCTTGATCCCAGGTCCAAAGAGGTTGAGGGTCTACGTCGATTGTCGAGTCGCCCGGGTTTGGCCAGGTTTCGAGAGAAGGGTCGGTGGTAGCTTCGGTCATCGTTGTTCCAGGCACAGAATTGGCATGGCTCCATTGCGCTGACGTGCCGGTGCTCCAGGCCGATAACGGCGATGGATTGCTTAGTGGAAGAGGATCTTTCACACCTGTGGTGGTACCACAGTGAATGGTCGACTCCGCAAGATGCATAGAAGAAGCGTCATTTTTAGCGAAGCCAGGTCGGAGCTCTTGAGCCAAAATGCTGGGGGCGATCCGTTGGTAAGCCAAGACTCTCAGCAAGGCGGCATGGTCGTCGGCGCCCATGGAAGGAGGGTCAAGTGAGTGATCGGAAATGAAACGATACAGTTGATCGATGTGACGTGAGAGCAGCTCCACGGCGAATCTTAAAGTGAGTCTGATAGCTCAGCATCAGCAGCAGTCAGTGGAGGTACAACACCGGTGAAGCGTACTTCCGCTTATCATCGCCAGCTTGATAGATGCATTCTTTGCCCCTGGTTTTGCAATTTGCACAAGACGGAGAGGCGCCATCGCACTGCCGGTCCAGTCAATACCGCATGTCTCCCAGACTGGGGGTGCCTCACCTTGACCTTGCTGTCCCTGCACGAAACACAGGCGGTCGTGACATGAACTCTCCGTGGGCCTGGTGGTATCGAGGTCATGACAGTCGTCTAGTCTTCATGGCGGACATGGAGTCCGTGATTGGGCATAGCACGGATCGCTGGAGAATGTAGATGAGAGGATGTCTTGGCTTGCGATCCGGTCGGCTTCGCCGAAATCCCGCTTACCATTTTCCGCCGCGCGCCCCACACTACGTTGCCTTTGCGGGGTAACTGCCGATGCATGCGTCCCAGTTCTTCCGCACATACGTAGGTATATTCAGATGGAAGACATGACGCTAAGCTTTATTTTGAGGCCTGTGACTTCGATTCTCTTTCACTTAGAAACAGTCTCAAAATTCACTCCTCCAGTGTTCACCACTCCTCTTGCACCACCATACCAATAGAAGCGATATCCAGCAACAGCGTAGAAGTAGTATTCTCTGCGGGGCCATATATATGTTGGCGCTACGGTTGGGCGGCTGCCCGCTTGAATAAAAGTAAGAGTTCCACATCTATCCGACAAGGGACAGCGGAACGGAGCCAAGTTACACTAATGACACAGCGAAACCACGAGCCCATGGGCGCATCGTAACAATTACCTAGCCTTTCGTATTTTCCGGTCTTTCATACCCACCCCACTGCCATGTATGGACGGAAATTCCCCACATGTTGCTGCATCTGACTGCGCCGCACGGATCAAACCTCAGGTCTTTCTTCACCTACTGGCCATAATTACCGCAGAAAAATCGAGTAATGTGATTCAACTGCGATCAGTATTATTGATGATTGGCAAAGTCTGGCATGCCGCCTCGAAACCTACTCAGTGAAGCATGGCCTACTCCTGAACCTTCCGTTTTTTGTTCCCAGACTTCTGCTCGCCATTCGCGCTTTGCTTTTCGCCCTTGAATTCCTGCGCGTACACCTCAAAGAACTGATCCGGCTCCTGTGGATGCTGTCCCGTAACGTTCACAAACGCCGTCGTAGAGATGTAGTTCGTCCTGCCCATGCGCACCAGCGAGTAATACTCGAGCAGATACTCTTTCTCCGACTCGTCCTGCTGGTATACTGACTGCGCCTTGAGCACCTTCTTGGCCTCCGCCCTATAATTGCACGTTAGTGACCCGCACGCAACTCCCACAAAGCCAGCAAAAACACTCACTCGGTAATGTCCTCAAACTCCATCTTCACACCCAACGCCTTGCTCGCCGCCATCGCCAGCTCATCCCCCGTCGAAAGCATCGGCCCTACCGCATCATCAATCAGCAAATGATCATCCCATCCACGTGAGCCCCGGCCCTCCAGCCAACCCGTCCAACATCAATAAAGGACTCACCTGTCACAACCATCAACTGGCCCCTATGCTTATCATCGAACCCATGCTGCCCACTCCCGCTCAACACATGCGCCGCCAAGAGCGCCACATCCCCCATCGCCACCGGCGCAAACTTGTGATTTTCCCCGATCGGCAGCGGCAAGACGCCCTCTTCGCGCGCCTGCGGCGCGTACAACAACAAATTCTCGGCATAGAAGCCCGCGCGGATGACGCACGGCGAGTGGCCCAGTGACGTGTCCGGGTCGCCCTTTTGCGCCAGCACGGCGGCCTCGAGCTCGATGAACTCGCGCAGGCGCGGGTGCTGCGCCGGATCGGCCACGTCCGCGCCGGCCGAGGAGATCAGCAGGACGTTGGGGATGGTGCCGGCGCGGCGGGCGGCGGCGACGAGCTCGAGCGTGATGGTGTGCTTGTCCGGGTGCGCGGGCGGGATCAGGGCGAGCGTGTCGGCGCCGGTGGACTTGAGGGTCGCGGCGACGGCGCGCTCGCGGCCGGGCTCGTGGGCGACGACCTTGGCGCCGAGGGAGGCGAGCTCCTTGGATTTGGGAGCGGACGGGTGGAGGGTGAGCGCGGTGAGGGAGTCGATGCGGGTGGAGAAGGTGGGGTGTGTAAGGAGGAGCTCGGAGATGAGGAAGCCGGTCTGGCCGTCGGCGGCTGTGATGCAGACGTTGCGAGGCATGTTTCAGTTTCCGTGCTGCTGTTGTACTTGCCAAAAGCTGCTTCGGGGGTCGATTCTACGTGAGAGGGGGTTTTCGTATTTGCCTATGGTTGGGACGGACAGGGAAGTGATGCAGGAGGAAACGAATTCCATGTCCTCCTTATGTTATGAAATACATATTCATACTTCCGGTTTGCTTTGGGGGGGGAAGCGACATAAAGATGATGCATCAGTTACGATGTTGAAGTGAGGAGCGCAAAAAGAAAAGTGCTTCGTACGACGAGCAGGGTCATATTGACGTAGCGAAAATACGGAGGTGAAATGGGCAACTGCGGGGCTCAGTATCCGAGCGGATGGGGAAGATGGCGTCAGAAACCCAAAATGCGAGGCGTACCAGTCGCTTTCTTCCATCGTCAGGATGCCGTCAGAACGCCTGTCGGCATCGAGGGGCCGTTAGCGGAATCTGGGGTAATACGGTTCCGCTAAGGGAAACCAACTCAGTTTGGAATGCTAAGCGAGACACCAAGCTGAGAGAGGCAATTCGAAGAACGTTCCACAATTGGTTCTCAAACGCCATGGAGGCGGCATGCGTGCATTTCCCTGCTGAGGTAAAACATGCATACTGAGTGGCAACGTATATCTGCCCATCTCAGGTAGGATACGAGGAAGGCTATGATTGTGTGTCTTATAAGTCAACGAGATTTGGGTAAGAAGTAGGCAGGTGCTCCTCGACTATTTCTGACTTCTCAACTCGAATGACTTTGAGAGCAAGGCTTTCAGTGCCGAATGTGTTGTGCACGATATGAGCTGTCGCTTTCAGTCGATCACGATGGGCATTCTTCGCCTCCGGGGCCAAGCCGCGTTTCAATACTATAGTCAGTGGGTTCACAACAATTCTAGAGCTCCTCAGCTCACCCGCACTACCGCGTCGGCCGGATGGCGGCTAGCACGGCCGTAGGGATGACGTTGAGCGGCCGTCGTGCGTTAAAGAGCGGTTGCTTGTTGAACTGGTGACGATGTCAGCCAGGGTGGCGAACACGCTAAGCACAAGCTCGCTAGGTTCCACGGACGAGCTGCTGCTCGGTAATGCTCATAACATCTAGGCAGAGGAACAGCCACACCGTGGATACTCTTCGAAGGTCCGAGGTGCTCAGTGGCTGCGCGGACTGTGCAGCCACATAGCCTTCCTCCTCCGAGCCCGTCCATCGAATCCGCCTACAACGAGACCTACTCAACCTTCTCACCGTCCGCCAAACCAACCACCGCCCATGGCACCCCCAACGATTCCTCCGCTCTCTAGGGTCTTTTCTACGCCCACATGCGGCCCATCTTCACCTTTTCTACCTGCCACCACCTGCGATGACACCCGTACAAAATCTTCTCCACCGTAGCCCCCTGGGCGCGCTACTTACTATCCGTCCCGTCGCCACCATCGACCGCGCGTTGTACCGCTCACACCCGGGCGCGCCGGTGTCGCTGCGAGCGGGCGTGCCAAGCGGCAGGATGTCTGGTCGCGACTTGAGCGGAAGAGGTGAGGAAAGAGGAAAGAAGTGACGCTGCTGTAGGTAAGGTGTCGGTGTTGGCCGGTGGATGTGGTGTAATGGGGCGGGCGGAGGAAGTGCGTCAACCGCCGTGCTCGCACGAGGGGCGTTCATGGAGCATATTTCGGGTTGCGGGTGGCCGGCGCGGCGTATGTGCGATGGGTATGTAAATTGTGTGGAAGGCAGGAAACCAGTGAAGCGGGAGCGGGTCGCGTAGAGGCGAGTTTGAGACAAAATCTTGCTGGAACGCTGAGCATCTGAAAGGGTAGGCGCTGTCTGGTATGTATTAAATGCATTCACCGAGAGAAGTTACATTGGTAATCCCATCATTTTTCCATTGTTTATCTATCAGTGGCACTGATCCCCTAAAAGTCCATTTTCCACACACACACTCTTTCTTTGTCCCTCGAATTGTCGACTGATTGTGCGCTTGGACCATTTTTCGTTTCGTTTGAATGCCTGAATGACGAAACCATCCGCTTCAGGTCCTAACCAAAGCCACACCCATATGAACTCCGTGCCATTGGAAACAAATGCTTCCTTTGACGGTCTTGTACCTTGTTACCGTATATCTGGATCAAAACCGACCGTTATCGTAAAGAAAAGAAGAAAATAGGGACGGGTAATGAAGCCGGAACATGACCGCCACCATCCGGCCTGAGAAGTCAATGACTCATCGGAAAAAGGTCGGTGCTCCAACTCATGGTTTTCTAAAAATCATCTTCGTCGCTTTGTCGTATTGCCCAGCCGCCTTGACATTAGCAATAAATTGGTGTTGGCTCTGGCTGCCTTGCTTGAATCGGCCCTTGAATTTCGAAATCAGGTGTTGCATGCTTGCACCCTCGGGAGGGATAACGGCTCGAATCTCTTCGACTGAAGGCGGTGGGCCAAAGTTCGCTGGTGCTGTTTTGAGTTGAGCTTAGCATTCGCGCTTGCGCTGTTGCTTGGGTGGAGACTTGGATTGTTGAGGCTTGGCCTGTGCCTTGGATCGAGGTTTGCGCTCTGCAAAATAGTAACATCTGAATTTTCAAATAGAAATGAGACTTACGACGTGGTTTGGTTCCGGCACCACCGGGAGCTGAAGGGCTACCCGCCCGACTAGCTACACCTCCTACAGCAGGGCTTCCTGCGCGGCTGCCGCCGGGCGTAGGAGCCTGTGAACTTGCAGCGTGCTTGACTCTAGAGGCCAAAGGTTTGCCGCTGTCTGTGGCTTCACTGTCACTGCCGCCCCCACCAAACTTCTTCTGCTTCTTGCGCGAAGACTCGTTGCCACTTGCTTCGGAAAGGTTAGGAGAGCCGGGGCGCTTGAGGGCCTGCGATGACGACAGCTTGAGCGGATCACTGGTTTTTGGCCGGTTCGACGGAGTGTTGCTGCCTTTAGTGGAAGTCCCGGAAGCCGTTTTCTCGGTAGTCTCTCCAACCTTGCCTTTGCCTTTCTCAGCTGCGGCCTTTTCCTCCTCCTTCTTCCGCTCTTCTTCCTTCTGTCTTTCCGCCTCCGAGTCTTCAGACTCGCTCTGAACGCCTATCAGCACAATCCTTCATTATCGGGCGCACAGAAACTATACTTACGTCTTCTGAGTAGGGGTTTTCATCGCTGTCATCCAAATCGTAGTTGTAGTTCTTTTCGCGCTTCACGATCTTCTTGCGCAGGCTCTTCTCCAGCTTCTTCTTGAGCTCGGCCTCGAGAGCCTCTTCCTCTTCTTGTTTCCACACATCCGTCTCGTCTTTATTTGCGAAGAAGTTGGCCGACAGCTGCTCGCGCTTGATCCTTTCCTCGGCATCCTTGGTTGTCTCGTCGTCACCCTCGAATAGGCCATTGACGCCCTCCTCGTCGTCGGCAAAGTCTTCCTTTTCATCATAGTCGATGACATCAGCATCTGGAGCGGCATCGGTCTTGATCCAGTCGTCATCGTCCGGACGACGCTTCTTGACCTCTTCATCATCACCACGACCACCGCTGCGAAGGAAAAGGCCTTTCGAGCGCATTGACGCGTCCTCAAGCAGCCTCTTCTGCATCTTCTGCTCCTCCATTTGCTGCATCCATTTAGGCACGTTGCTCTTCTTGGCCTGTTCACCCTGGGGATGAAGGGCCCAGCGCGATAGAGCAAACCCGCCCTTCTCCTGCTTTTCAATGTCATCCAGCGACATGCTGACGGCCTTGTCCTTGGCGGAAAACTTGTACCATTTCTCAATCGGGACCATGCGGAACCTTTCGGTGACCTGGCCAGTTGCGGGATTGATATGCTGCTCCTTGACCATCATGACGTGGCAGTCCGATAGAGCCGCCTCGTAAGCACCAACCCAGGTGTTCTTGTTGTCGAAGTCCTCCAAGTGCCAGGGCAGAGTCTCTTCGTAGCGCAAGCGCGAGGCCTTGATGGATTCCGGGGTGTCGTTCCGCTCGTAGACCTGCTGGATCTTCTTCTTGTTGTCCACGAAGGTTCTGCCCTTCGCTTTGGGGGCGATCTGAGCCTGGACCTCCTCGCGATTCCGGCGCCTCTCTTCCTTGAGAGCTTCTATCCTCAGCCTCTCCTTGACTTCCTCCTCGTTTTCTTCCTCCTCACCGTCGTCGGCACCAGCGCCTGACTTTCCAAGGGCAGCATCGCGTCTGTGCAAGCGTATGGGGCGGGTGAACTCGTCCTGGTCGGTGGGATCGATGGGGTGCTTGGATTGGAACTTGATTATGTGATGTCTGAGACCCTCCAAAAGAGCGCGCTTGGTGGTGTAGACGGGGGTTGCCTTGAACTCGTTGGTCGGAGGCTTGAACTCTTCATACAGGTTACTCGAGGGCGCAGGCTTCTGCTGGAGGGCAGTGCCATTGGAAGCAACGCCGGGAGGCTTTGCGCCGGGCGGAACAGGCTTCCTCGCCTGTGCGCGCTTATCTTTTAGGCGCTTGGGAGGAACCAAGGGGTTGGCCTTTGGCTTCGGCGGGCGACGGAGAGCAGACGGGGCGCTGCCGTTGGGCGTGTTGCCAGCGCTGGCACCGGTCGGTGTGGAGCCGGGAGGCCCCGTGGGGGCGGCGCTCATGTTCGGCGATGTGGTGCGAGTGCGCGCAGGTGAGGTTGGTGGAGGTCGGTGGTGCGGAGGCGATGATGTCGTAGGCAGAGGCTCGTGCGGGACGGCAACAACCAGGCACGCTCCAGGTGGAGGGCGCCAATGAGCAAAGGGAGGCGGATCAGGCGCGGGCAGGTGCGGCAGGTGGAGTGCGACAAGAGGTGGAGAAGGTTGGGCGGACTGGAAGGAAGCGAAGGGCTTTGTGCAGCAGCGGTGGTGATGGGGCGCTGGAGCTCTCGCAGTGAGCGGCTTGGGTCATCGGCGCCCGGGATTCGGCGGAGAAAAGTCGGGCCGCGGAGCTTGGGAGCCCGGGAGGTCGACGCGCATGTGGGCAGCGCGTGAATGGGGCCGCCCGGCGAGCCTCAACGCTGACCACACCCTTGCCCCGCTGCCATGTCGCTTCACGAAGCCGCATGAGCTGTCGCGTCCTTCCGGTATAATCTCGACAGCCTCCCTCATATGGGCGCTGCGCGCTCTTCAGCTCTGCTATCGACCGCCAGCTTGCATCCCACGTGGCCTCCATGAATAAGGCTGACAGCCTGCTGCGTTTCCTCTTGTACACCACCTTCAACTAGGACCACACCATTCGCTTCTTCAGACTTCCTGATCGCTGCCGCTCACCCGCGCCGCTCATTCCACGGCCCATCCAGCTTCGTACATTCTCTCCGTCTCCTAGCGTCCTCATCCTCTCCTAGCAACCATGAGCCAGGCTCCGCTTGAAGACCAGCTAAGGTCCATGATCTTGAAGAATAGTACCCCCTCTGATTCTGCACCATCTGCACCCGCCGCTCAATCTACCGTCGATCATGGCCCCTCAGCACCATTCCAGAAGCAGGCGCAAGACTTTCCGGCACTTCCACCGCCAGGAACCCGGGTAGGACGCCATCAACATCGGTCTCAATCACACCAAATTCCACTCCAGAACGCCAACGTTGCAGGTCAACCATCCCCCCAAACAGCCCACCACGGACCGCACCACGGACCTGGTCACTCGGGCAATGGCCGGCCATACTTTGGACCAGGCTCTCCCCAGCAGCGCCATCAAGGCCTGCCGCCTCACCACCAGAACTCTGGCTATGTACCGCCTCACATGCGTCATCGCAGCAGTGAGTGGCACCAACAACGAGGTGGGTTTCATCAATCTAGAGGCTCTTGGAATCATCAGCAAGCCGGCCAATTCGGGCCTGCGCCTCCAGCTCAGCCCTCTGCTCCTGGCAGCTTCGGTCCGAGACACAACTACAGACAGAGCGCCCCAGGCCCAATACAGGTGCTCCAGCGGCCTAACCCTGGAGGGCCGGCCACCGGCTCTTTCCGCCCTGGCCCTCAGCTTTACAATCCAAATCCTCGCTACCAGCAATATCAGCTCCAGCAGCAAGAGCATCTCCAAGCCCAATGTCGGTACCTTGGCGCTCTTGCTACAGTCGAGATTCCCAAGGTCGCAATGACCGATGAGGAGTTGAGGGAGAAGGAAGGTTTCGTGGAGAGGTTGCAGCAAATCTGCCAGAATGAGATTACTTCGTTCCCTAATGTCCCCAGCATCCAATTCAAGTGCTTTGGCAGCATTGGCACTGGCTTCGCCACCAAAGGCTCTGACATCGATCTGGCCGTCGTTACTGTCAATGCGGATGATACTGAACTTGCTCAGAAATTCGGCCCACGCGCGTTGGAGAAGATATTCCTTCACCAAGGCTTCGGCGCCCGTCTCTTGACTAACACACGCATTCCTATTATCAAGTTCTGCGAAAAGCCGTCCGATGAATTGCATGCAAATTTGATGGCGGAACGAAAGAAGTGGGATGACCTTCCAGACGAGGAGAAGAAAGCATTGCTGGATGGTAGACCCAAATCACCTGAAGGGGATAAGGATCCCAATGCTCACGACATTCCTGAGGACGTGGAAATTGGTGGTAGTGATGACTCTGCTTCGCCGAAGGTTGAGGGCGACCCTATATCTGAGAAGAAGACGCCAGGCCGGAGGAAGAAGAGCAAGAATTCAGCGCCAACTGCTGCTCTCAAGGACCCTAGCGACGAGTCTGCAATTCATGAACAACAAACTACGGACGGTGCGGGCAAGACTGCCGAAGCCATGGCCGGCGAAGATGGCCCTACCACTACCGAAGACAAAAGCGCAGATTCCCACCAAAAGCGCGAATATCGCCAGGAAAAGCCATGGCTTCGCGAGAAACCGATGGGGCCTCTCGATTTCCCTAAAGAAGGAGTAGGGATTCAATGCGACCTGAACTTTTCCGGTCACTTGGGAATATACAACACCCAGCTCCTGCACTGTTACGCGATTAGTGACCAGCGCGTCCGTGATATGGTCATCTTCGTCAAAGCCTGGGCCAAGAGACGCAAGATTAATAGTTCTTACAACGGCACACTCTCCTCATACGGCTACGCCCTGATGGTCCTCCACTATCTCATGCGTGTCCCCGAGGAACCCGTCACGCCTGACCTGCAGATGTGGAGCAACCTCGACGCGGATAGCAAGTCACCAGACGTTGTCAACGTCACTTGCAACGGCTACAAGATCAAGTTCTTAGCAGACGAAGAATTTATCCAGGAGAAGGTTCGCACGGGACAGTGGACGCGCAACCAGGACTCCCTGGGTGCACTACTGAGGGGATTTTTCCGATACTACGGATGCCCTGGGGTTCCTGATCGGGTAGGAGGCTTCCATTGGACGAGGGATGTCATCACCTTTGGCCAGCGCAGACCATGGGAGAGGATGGTTACGAAGGAGGATCTTGGCTGGACAAAAGCCCGGGTGGAGAAGGACAGCGTAAGTGACCATCTGCAGCCTTAATCGCTATTTGGATCCGAAGACTAACATCCTTACAGAAAAAAGAAGTCCGCCATCGCTACCTCGTGTGTATCCAAGACCCGTTCGAACTGGACCACAACGTCGGCCGTACCGTCAATCACCAAGGCATTTGTGCCATCCGCGAAGAATTCCGCCGTGCGTGGCGGATACTCGAAGACGAAGCGCATGGCCGGCCACACAAAGATCTCTTCGCTACGGTGGACGAAGATCCGCCACCCACCCAGTACATCGGCGGACAGCCCAGGGGTACTCCGATGACAGCAGATCAGGGTGTCAGGAAGCATGAGGCGGACGTCCCTGCGCCATCGCCTTTACAAGACAGAAAGACCAGCACCCCCGCAATGGGCCCTGCTGACGGAGAACTGGAGACGCCGAGAAGGGGCATCTTCTCGACGGTCGACGGCGCCAGGCGACCATCCACGGGTGGCAGCAGTACGAATGGCTTCGGAGCCGAGGCGATCGCGAAGGTGACCGGGAAGCTTGCCGAGGCGGCGAGGAAAAACTCGTTGAAGTAGGGAAGTGCCTGTGCGGATGTAAGAGCGCGGGTTTGACAGAAGGATTCACGACACGGTGTTTGTACATCGCCTGTTGCTACTACCCCCTGCAGCTTCCTGGTTTACCAGCGCACGTGGACGCTTTTGCGTTAGCATGTGACAAATAGGGCACGACGAAGCGGGTATATCTGCGCTACGGTGGCATGCACTATAGCATCATAGTGAAAAGGCTTACAGGAAAAGCTTGGCGTTTTGGTGGGCATGGTGCAAATAGGGCTGAACACAGGAACGGCAGAACAATGGCAGACGTCCAGAAATGATTCTTGTCTTTTTGCTCTGTCTGAGACAAGAGCTGAGAGAAAGGGTAAACAGACTACGTCCTGGCGCACATGAGCTGAACATAGGCGGGAATGACAGTAATCGTGGCTCGTAGCACAGCAAAGTCGAACGTTGCACATGACACTAAGAAAAGGGAGATTAATGCATCGATATTCGAGCTGTCTCACATCCACAACCTCACTGTCTCGTGAGTCTCATTGGACGACGCCCGCATACTCGCATCACCGCACGCTGAGGCTGAACGTCTCTTTCTAGGGTCTGTGCTCACCCAAGGAAAGAAAAGGCGCTCGATCCAAGAAATGGTGGGTCGACGGTACATCCACCAGCTGCTCTTGGTCCCTCGGAAAGGCGTCCCGCCGCAACAAGACGCATACCTTCTTTCGGGCGAGGCAATTCTTCGGCATCGCGGCCTTTCCATCGATACCTACACATGACCGCCGGGGGCTTATTAGTCGCCGGTGATCGGTGAATCCCGCGGT